>SJYO01049755.1:21674101-21825284 GCA_006410555.1 Capra ibex
CCTGGAATCAGTCGTTTCATTACAGAGACGAAAACTTATACGATAGATCCAACCAGTATTGAAAAGAAGGTTCCTCATTCGCAGAAAATTAAAGTACCGACGTCAGTGGTAGACGTCACTAAAACCTCGGGTTTTATTATCTACGATTTTGTCTATACTGAGAGTTTTGTAATATCAGTCGTTACTTCGGTCTGGATTTTCATGTGTGTCATACTAAGATATTATTACTATAAGTTCTTGAAGATACCCCTCCGATGACCTCCTACTATCTACCGTACTCCCCGGTAGATTCTATTATCAACACGAGATATAAAAGTCACCCCAAAACCAATATATGTAAGAAGTTCTATGAAACGTGATATGAGAACCCCAAATACGAAAATGAGATAATATAGTGTTATTCTTAAATACGAACATCACCAAAGGTCGGATTGCTGATAAAGTATATGAGATTACATGTCGGAGAGTTCCCTGTAAGTGTAATAAAAATCCTATCTGAATCAATACAAAGTATTTAATTTTGGAAAGTTTAAAAGACTTTGGAGTTCACTGTCCCCTTTTAATATATGCTACAGACCAAAGAACAGGTAAAGTCAGAAACAATGTGGTGTTACGTACAGTATAATAAAGGTGAAGACCTTATAACCTCTCGTCGAGAGACATATCGTTTCGTCTTCGTCATTCTAAGACTTAAGTGTGACGGACTGATGTGGCGAGTAATCGACACTAAAACCCGACTAATAAATCGGAAAGTTTAGGAACCAAAGAAGGGAACAATTTTTCTTTATTAGTAAAGTTCAAATAGTAAATTAACGACAGTACTATTTTCTACAATGACCATTTTTCTTGAACGTCGTGATGGACGATATATTCACGAGTAATTACAAAGACTTACGTTAATATCAATATCATTTAGTACTTTAATTAATACATAGTTGTATTGTTGTCGTAGGGATACAATCATTATAGTAAAAATCTCTCCGTTGTCCTCTGTACCACTGATTTAGTGAGAGTCTTTCAGGTTCTCTCTCTTAATTACCTCAGGGATACGTTAAGGTCCTGTACCTTGAACCACTTACTCTCTTCTTCTTACATGTCTATCTGAAACAGATAACAAATATATACGTCCACTGATAGTCAGGTAAGAAAATAACAAATATACACGTATACTGGTATCTTATTTTAAGAATATGGTGACATAAAACTATGTAAGTGGATATATAACTTCCCATACCACAGTCGAAGTCAAGTCAAGTCCAGTCAACGAGTCAGCACAGGCTGAGAAACACTAGGGTACTTGACGTCGTACGGTCCGGAGGGACAGGTAGTACTTGACCTCAGGTGGCTTTGGGTACAGGTAACTACTACGGTAGGTTGGTAGAGTAGGGACACTAGGGGAAGAGGACGGGAGTTAGAAAGGGTCGCAATCCTATAAAAGTCTACTCAGTCGAGAAGCGTAGTCCCCCGGTTTCATAATCAAAGTCGAAGTTGTAGTCAGGATTACTTATGGGTCTTCACTAGAGGAAATCTTACCTGACCAACCTAGAGGAATGTCAGGTTCCCTGAGAGTTCTCAGAACAGGTTGTGGTGTCAAGTTTTTGTAGTTAAGAAACCGTGAGTCGAAAGCAATGTCAGATTGAGAGTGTAGGTATGTATTGGTGACCTTTTTGGCATCAGAACTGATCTACCTAGAAACAACCGTTTCATTACAGAGACGAAAACGTATACGACAGGTCCAACCAGTATTGAAAGGAAGGTTCCTCATTCGTAGAAAATTAAAGTACCGACGTTTGTGGTGGACGTCACTAAAACCTCGGGGAGTTTTATTTCAGTCGGGGATAAAGGTGACAAAGGGGTAGATAAAAGGTACTACACTACCCTGGTCTACGGTACTAGAAGTAAAAGACTTACAACTCGAAATTCGGTTGAAACAGTGAGAGGAGAAAGTGAAAGAAGTTCTCCGAGAAATCAAGAAGTTAAAGACGGTATTCCTACCACAGTAGACGTATAGACTCCAATAACTATGAAGGGGGTCGTTAGAACTAAGGTCGAACACGAAGGAAGTCGTTCACAAAGAGTACTATCAGACGTATATTCAATTTATTCGTCCCACTGTCCTATGTCGAAACTACATGAGGAAAAGGACAAACCTTGGTCAGACAACAAGGTACAGGTCAAGATTGACAACGAAGGACTGGACGTATATCCAAAGAGTTCTCCGTCCAGTTCAGTAGACCATAAGGGTAGAGAAAGTCTTAACAGGTGTCAAATAACACTAGGTGTGTCAGTTTCCGAAACCGTAGCAATAATTTCGTCTTTATCTACAAAAAGACCTTAAGAGAACGAAAAAGTTGTTAGATCACCTACAAGCGTTAAACTGGAGACCAAGGAGACGGAAACGATTTTGGTTGAACTTGTAGACTTTCAAGTGTCAAGTGCATAACGACTTCGGACCGAACCTCTTAAAACTCGTAATGAAACTATCACACACTCTACTCACGTTAAAACGTGATCAAACTCGTAAGAAACCGTAAAAGAAAGAACCCTAACCTTACTTTTGTCTGGAAAAGGTCAGGACACCGGTGACGACTCAAAAGATTTAAACGACCGGACAACTCACGTCGTGAAAGTGTCGTAACAGAAATTCTAAACGTTATCGAGTTGACCTTAAGGTAGTGGAGGCGATCGAAACAAGTGTCACTACGAAGGATTCCGGGTGAACTGATGTGTAAGGTCCTACAGACCGAGATCCACTCACTGGTGTGACAGTACTAATAGAACCAGCACCTCTAGAAAAAACATGTCAAGAAGACAAATAAGAACGGTGGACAATTATAGAAGACGAAGACAATCCAGGTATGGTAAAGACAGGAAATAACTCGTGTAGAAACGTACTTTACAAGGGAACCATAGAGATTAAAAGAACTTCTCTAGAGATCAGAAAAGGTAAGATAAAAAAAAGGAGATAAAGAAACGTAACTAGTGGCTCCTTCCGAAAGAATAGAGAGGAACGATAAGAAACCTTGAGACGTTATTTTACCCGTATAGAAAGAAAAAGAGGAAACGAAAACCGAAGAGGAAAAGTGTAGATAAACATTCCGAGGGAGTCTGTCGGTAAAACGAAAAAACGTAAAGAACCCCTACCAGAACTAGGGACAGAGGACATGTTACAATACTAGGAGACAGGTATCAAGTAGTCCGTGAGACAGATAGTCTAGATCAGGTCTACTATCTTACACTAGGTGACCTCTTCCCTTACGCTTGATGAAGTCATAAGAACGGAACTCTTAGAGTACTTGTCATACTTTACCGTTTTTCTATCCTGTGAATTTCTACTTGAGGGGTCCAACCATCAACGGGTTATATAATGTCCTCTAGTCACCTCTTTATTGAGGTCTTTCTTACTTCCCTACCTCGGTTTCCTTTTTGTTATGGGTCAACACCTACCCTGACCACTTCAACTTGTCAAGATACTTCTGGATATTTTGGAAGATCGTGATCATGGGGTTTTCTACAGGAAAAGTCATATCCCCTGACCTTAGATTTTCATCCTTCAGTTCTTTGTGGATCTCATTGTCCGTTCAAACTGGAACCTCATCTCTTACTTCGTCCCGTTTCCGATTATCTCAAGACGGCTTTCTTGCGTGACCAGTATCGTTTGTGGCAGAAAGTTGTTGTGTTCTCTACTGAGATGGGTACCTGTAGCGGTCTACCAGTTGTGACTTTAGTCTAACTAATATAAGAAACGTCGGTTTCTACCTCTTCGAGATATGTCAGTGGTTTTTGTTCTGGTTCTCGACTGACACTGAGTCTAGTACTTGAGGAATAACGGTTTAAGTTTGACTTTAACTTCTTTCGTCCCTTTTGGAAATCTATACTGGATTTAGTTTAGGGAATACTGATATGTCACCTTCACTCTTTATCTAAATTCCCTGATCTCCTGATCTAGACTATCTGTATCACGGACTACTTGATCCTTACCTTCAAGCACTACTAGGTTACTAACAACCGTTAAACTAGAGACCAAGGAGACGGAAAAGACTTAGGTCGAACTTGTAGATCGTCAAGTGTCAAGTCCATGACACTTTCGGACCGAACCTCTTAAAACTCGTAATGAAATGATCGCACACTCTACTCACGTTAACACACCATCAAACTCGTAACAAACTGTAACGGAAAGAAACCCTAACCCAAATTTTGACTGGGAAAGGTCAGGACACTGGTGACGACTCAAAAGGTTTAAACGACCGGATAACTCACGTCGTGAAAGTGTCACAGTAGAAAGTCCTAAACTTTATCGAGTCGACCTTAGGGTAGTAGAGGAGATCGAAACAAGTATCATTACGAAGGATTCCGGTTGAACTGAAGAGTAAGGTCCTACACACCGAGATCCACTCACTAGTATGGTAGTAATAATAGACCCAGTACTTCTAGAAAAAACATATCAAGAAGACACATAAGAACGGTAGAGAAGAATTATAGAAGACGAAAACAATCCAGGTATGGTAAAGACAGGAAATAACACAGGTAGAAACGTACTTTATAAGGGAAGCATAGAAACAAAAAGAACTCCTCTAGAGATCAGAAAAGGTAAGATAACAAAAGGAGATAAAGAAACGTGACTAGTGACTCCTTCCGAAAGAATGGAGAAGAACGATAAGAAACCTTGAGACGTAAGTTTACCCGTATAGAAAGGAAAAGAGAAAACGCAAATCGAAGAGAAGAAAGGTGTCTATGAACATTCCGGAGGAGTCTGTCGGTAAAACGAAAAACGTAGAAAAGGTAACCCTACCAGAACTAGGGACAGTGGACATGTTACAGTGTTTGGAGACAGGTATCAAGAAGTCCGTGAGAAAGATAGTCTAGATTAGGGAATTTAGCTAAACAGTGAAGGTGACGTATTAGTATTCCCTAAACTAAGTATGGACTTACCAGACCACCAAAAGGGAGGAAAGAAGTTAAATTCAAACTTAAACCGTTATTCCTCCAGTACTTGATTCGGTGTCAGTCGAGGACCAGAACAAAAATGATTGACATATCTCAAAGAGGTAGAAACCGACGTTTCTTATATTAGTTAGACTAAAGTCACAACTGGTAGACCACTACAGGTACCCATCGCAGAAGAGGACACAACAACCTTCTCCCACAAACGATACTGGTCACGTAAGAGAACCCACAGTCGAAGTTCAGAACCGTTAATATTTCAACAATATTTGTAAATGTATATACTCAAAGTACCAGTATTAAAAAGTTAAGTAAACCCATTTATGTATCATGATGACATTCACCACCTAAAATGTGGTTCTGATACAAATCAAAATATCCTTTGACAGTCAGACAGAAAGTTTAACTGACATTATAGAAAGTAAAGGTGTCACTCACTCTCCAGGAAGACAAGGTATTAGAATGGTAACAAATTCTAACAATATAATAACTTAAAATCAAAAAGAATATCCACATGTCACCATAAAATAATAAGATTATATATTAATGAACAACCATAGATAAAAATTATGGAAGTAGAGACTGAAAAGTACACAAAACTTATATTTATGAAATAGTCAATAAACTAAACGTTTATAAAAGAAAGTCAGATACAAAATTTTTTTAAGAGAATTATCATAGAAAATGAATCGTTTTCAAAAATTACATACTCTATTTTCAAAAATTAATTACTTTCTTTTGTAACGGAACGTACCTAGTACGAAAACCACGACATTACTTTTTGAGTAAAATTAGGGTGACAATGAATGTAAAATAAGATATAAGGATATATTTAAAATACAAACACCAAATGTAAATACAGACACTAGGAGGAACACAATTAAAAACACTTTGTAATTCTGGACACAGTTCTAAGTAATAAAAAACAACGAAAAAGTATGACTACAAGTCAACGATAGTAAATAATGTTTTAGATGGAAAAGAGGTAACTTAACGAAAACAAAGAACCAGTTTACAGTCCACTAATATAAAGTATCTAGATAAGGACGTAAGAGACAAGACAAAGTAACTAGGCAAACACAGAAGAAAATAATTATGATACGACTCAACTAATAGTCTGAAAACATCTCAATCAGGAGGGTCAAACAAGGCGAAGTCACTATACAACCGCTATTACTCAGAAAACGGAAACGTATATTAGTAATCTTAGTCAAACAACTACAACAGTTTTATTCAACGACCTTGGTATAACCTTAATATAACTTAGACATCTAGTACACCTATTTTTAACTGTAGAATGGTTATAACAGAAGAATTATAACTTGTACATTATAAAGACAAATAAATATAGAAGAAACTAAGTGACTATCAACATATCAAAAGAAGAATATCTGGTACATGTATCTAACAATTTAAATAAGAAATTATAAAGTAATACACCTACGAATAGTTTATTCAGAATAATAGACTAGAAATGTTATAATATTGATTAAGTTTACTGTGGTCTTTATTCTATGTCTTTTGACTTTCCATGTCTATCCATGTGTAGAGATACCCATACAGGAAGAAAGAAAATTCACCACGAGACCAGGTGTAAAATACATATTCTAAGATCCACCAAGTACGTCCCATAATGAATCGGTTATCTTCGATAAATCCAGTATCTACTAGTCAAAATATGAGGTTACTAATATATGTAATACTTGTAAAAGGTCTCAAGGTACAGAGTATATGGTTATTCAAGATTCAAACAAACGATATTTGTTGGATCTATGGTCCACTTAGTACGACTTTTATTGAGTATCCATTTCCCCCAAAGGAACATAGAAAGATAATCAATAATGATAGTTATCCTCTAAACTAGAATACATAAAAATGGGATGAAAGGGGACCCCTTCCCTCAAACATAAAGTTTGGTTAAGGAAGGAAATGACCCGAAACACACACTCTGAAACGTCTAACCCCTATACTTCTTCTTTTTCCATCGTTCTAGAAGACTTTTTTTTTCAAATTCCAAAGTCATTCATACTCCTAATGGACCACAATCCTTCAACGTAACTAATGAATATAAAAGAAAGATATAAGAAATTATTTCCTCTATAACAATAATATCAAGATGTAATATGTACAACTACGATGACTGGTGAAAATTATTGTTTTGTCTGGAGAAAATAAAAGGTCCTTATAACTAATTGGTACCATATTACTTACTTAATGTCTAAACCCCAATTTTCTTTAGAGGGGATGACGAAAATTTTCGAAATACTTAGACCATGAAAGACTGACATACTTGGATTGAGTCTGTTGCAAAACAATAAAGTGAATACTTCACCTGTTATATTACAGAGGAAACGTCCTAACAAAGTACTTATTCTCTACTACATTTTGTTGTCTTGTTCCGACTTGTACAGTCCATAGAACAATAAATCAGTGATTTAGTACAGATGGAGAACTCTGGGGTACCTGACGTCGGGAGGTCCGAGGAGACAGGTACCCTCAAGGGTCCGTTCTTATGATCTCTCCAAACGGTAAAGAAAGAAGTCCCCAAGAGGGACTGGGTCCGGTCTGGGAACCGATGTCGTAACTGTCCACCTAAAAAATGGTGACACGGTGGTCCCTTCGGGTACACTCCGTATATAGAATAATATTAGTAGGTATAATGTAAAAGGTAATATAATTACCTTATGTTATTCACACTCAAGAAAAAAAAAGGAAACTCAAGAAGAACAAATTTTGACAAATTACCATGTCGGTCCAATTGAAATTTTTCATTAAGGGATTTTCAATGGGAGGATTTTCAATAAGATGGATATTTTTTTTTTAGTCAGTTATGTCTTTTGATCTAGTCGTATTATAAGCTTGACTGTCTAGTCTCATAATTTTTTATAATTTAATCCTTGGGATAAGAAGAGTCCAAAATTATTGTCACCGTATGATAAACGTATTGTCTTAAATTCTTAATAAAACTGGTTTATTTCTTATTGACCCTATTATAGATACAGGATGGACACTTAAGACTCTTTCGTTTTTTTATCAGACATCTTATAAAGTGACACGTTACCATATTCATCGGCGATTAATCTCATAAGTCAAAATAGTTATATCTTTAGTTTCAAAACCTGTGGGCTCCGAGTGTAAAGAAAGGTACCTAACGTAGAAAGTAGTTGTTAGTACTTCGAGAATACCACTACCAAGAGTCGGGATATACATGTAATCTTAGTGAACCTCCTCGAAAATTTTTATACTAAAGATCCAGAGATTAATTCGGTTAATTTAGTCTTATCGTCTTACAATGGTTCGAACTCTTACAAACTTACATTGGACCACTGAGATTACTTGTCAGTTCAAACTCTTAGTTACTAGATCACCGTTCAATTGACTGTTTATTAGATCATCAAGACTTTTATTTGTCTGATATGACTTTCTAAATAAGGATGGACATCCTCTTTACTTAAAAGAGTCATGTTGAGGTTATAAACTAGTTTTTTTGTAGTTTTATTCTTAATTTCTTTGGTATTCAACCCGACTCCAGATATTAAACATCTAGAATACAAGATAATATAAGAATGAAGTCCCTCTTAGAGATGGAGTACTCAATATAACCTTCCATATCCTAATGACAGACCCTCTTTAAACTTATTTACACGTAAAAGATTGTGAACATAAGTAAGGTTTAAGAAGTTTGAAAATTTAAACAATCTGATACGATCGTTTTTATATTTCTACGAAAGATCACCTTTATGGGAATTTGAAGTCGAGGTACAAGGAACCTACGATAGTACAGACAGTGAAACATACGTACTATCATGTGTAACGTAATTGGTTCCGTGTATGAAAACACTTCTCGATAGTGTTATAAACAAAGTGATCCATTTTGTTGTCAAGGGTTACACCAAACCTTAGTACTAATACTTTGAGATTCGTTCTCTTTATCACTCGGTGTTGATTTCTTTCTTTTCTTCTAGAGTAATTTTCACAATTTCAATTTTCTCTTTTTTTTTAGACTATCAACTGACATCTTTACCTCTTAAAAGAAGTTTTCCAACTCACCGGAACTTTACATGAAACAACTTTCGTTTAATAAAAATAGTAAACTTAATGTTTACTTCAAAACTGTTTTAACCCGACTACCTCCGTCAATAATAATCTCAGAGTTCCAACTCTTTTAACGAATTAAAGTATGACTTTTCCCTTTCATGGTCGACTATTTACGTTGTATTTCAGTCTTAGAACATGGATATAGACTTATCCTTAGTCAAGTCAAGTCAAGTCAACGAGTCAACACAGACTTAGAAACGTTGAGGTACTTAGTGTCGTACGGTCCGGAGGGACAGGTAGTGGTTGTGGGTCTTAAGTGAGTCTGAGTGCAGATAGCTCAGTCACTACGGTTAGTCGGTAGAGTAGGAGACAGTAGAGGAAGAGGAGGACGGGGGTGAAGGAGGATCGTAGTCTCAGAAAAGGTTACTCAGTTGAGAAGAGTACTCCACCGGTTTCATGACCTCAAAGTCGAAATCGTTAAGAAAGGTTTCTTTAGGGTCCTGCAGGAGGAAATGCTACCTGCCCAACCTAGAGGAACGTCAAGTTCCCTGAGAGTTCTCAGAAGAGGTTGTGGTGTCAAGTTTTCGTAGTTAAGAAGCCACGAGTCGAAAGAAGTGTCAGGTTGAGAGGGTAGGTATGTACTGGTGACCTTTTTGGTATCGGAACTAATCTACCTGGAAACAACCGTTTCATTCCAGAGACGAAAACTTATAAGATAGATCCAACCAGTATTGAAAAGAAGGTTCCTCATTCGTAGAAAATTAAAGTACCGACGTCAGTGGTAGACGTGACTAAAACCTCGGGGGGTTTTATTTCAGACTGTGACAAAGGGGTAGATAAACGGTACTTCCCTACCCCGATCTACGGTACTAGAAGTAAAAGACTTACAACTCTAAATTCGGTTGAAAAAGTGAGAGGTGAAAGTGAAAGTAGTTCTCTGAAAAATCAAGGAGAAGTGAAAGACGGTATTCCCACCACAGTAGACGTATAGACTCCAATAACTATAAAGAGGACCGTTAGAACTAAGGTCGAACACAAAGAAGGTCGGGTCGCAAAGAGTACTACATGAGACGTATATTCAATTTATTCGTCCACTGTTATATGTCGGAACTGCATGAGGAAAAGGATAACCTTGGTCAGACAACAAGGTACAGGTCAAGATTGACAACGAAGGACTGGACGTATGTCTAAAGAGTCCTCCGTCTAGTCCACCAAACCATAAGGGTAGAGAAAGTCTTAAAAGGTCTCAAATACACTAGGTGTATCAGTTTCCGAAACCGTATCAGTTATTTCGTCTTTATCTACAAAAAGACCTTGAGAGAACGAAAAAGATACTAGGCCACATACAACCGTTAAACTAGAGACCAAGGAGACGGAAAAGATTTTGGTTGAACTTGTAGACCTTCAAGTGCTAAGGGCATAACGACTTCGGACCAAACCTCTTAAAACTCGTAATGAAATGATCGTACACTCTACTCACGTTAACACGCCATCAAACTCGTCATATCCTTATCCATATCCAATTTTATACTTTTCCAGATACAACTCCAAATGACTCCGGATAAACATAACAATTGATCACAGAATTTCCTTAAAAAAAAAAAAACGAGAAATAAAATAAAAAATCAAAAAAAAAAATCAAAAAATAAAAAATTTAAAATTTTAGAAATTAAGAATGTACGCAAGGGTTTGTACTTGGGGGGAGGGTGGAGGGAGGGGTTAGAATTTCCTTAAATTTTATAAACATTTTGTAAATTTTGGTTTACATACCTTTAGATTATATACAACGGTATAATTATATGTGTCGTTAAGTAGTTATAAATGTTCGGTCATAACCAAGTTGATGACTACCTTCCTTAAATTATGTAACCATAAATCACATCACGTTTAGACACAAAAATACTATTTCTAACTGAAGACTTTTTGGTACAATATCAATGTAGAAGATTTATAAATAAAATGAACATCAAGAAATCGTTCAAATAGGGGTTTAGACTGTAACAAAATATATTTACAATTTTTAAACGTAATTTTCATACTACTAAATTATTATACGATTGTTTTAATGCATTTTTAAGGGTGTCCTCCTCGTATTAAATATTAAGGATGTTCGTCCGGTATTATAGTATGTTCAAACCTCCCATTTCGATGTTTTTAATCGGAAATAAGAGAACGATTTTTTCCTTAAAGAAATTTCCTTTTTATAACTGTTAAATATCTTGTCTCATATCCGACCTTTAGGTCCGATTTTAGATTATGCCTCGTGTACTCTTTCCTTTATTTTAGTAGTACTTCAAGAATTTATTCTTATAGACCTTTATTACAATAGTAAGAGACGTTGGTAAAATTTTGAGTCCTAAACTTAAGATCCCCTCCGAAACGGAACTAGTGGAATACATGGCAGAGGACTAAACGGGTCATTCCTTCTCTATCAAAGAAATTAGTCTCACAGTCCTACTACAATATTTAAACTACGAGAGTAGGTCTTTCTTCATATAGAAGTGAGAACTTCTTTTCAACCATATGGTTTTAACGTTTATATTTTTCAAAAGGAACTATGGGTCGGACGTGTTTCTTCATGTCGTGGTCCGAAGGAAATACACACATAAAATGTAAAAATAATTTTTTTTTATTTTCTTTATTTTCTTTCTGTTGAAAGGATCTCAAAATTCAATTCGGTTCTACACTTTATGACTAGATAATGATATCTAGAGTGTGAAGGATTGTTAACATATGATTCTTATACGGGAAGTATTCACTCGGAATAATCTTTGCTTTGGACCTACTTTACTCCCGAAACAAAAGTGTCTTGAAGACTAGTCCTTCCTAATATTCATAGTGACTCGACTCTTAGGTTAATAGGATCAATCATTTGGGTACGAGAAAAAGTCAACATTATAACTTTCGTATAAACTAAAAGTTAAAAATAATATTACACAGTCCATCTTGTAAACACAAAAAAACGTTCAACATTTATGATATCTGTTCGGTACACTCCTATTTTGTTTTACCTTTGAACCTAATAAAATTAGAACCTTATAAAATGAACAAAGGTATAAACGTCTCAGTAGGTGTAGAAGAGAAAACCCTTCGGGAAAGTTTTTTCGGTAGAGTTAAGGTGACTACCAAAAATTTTCGGACAAGAAAATAACGTACCGTATACTTTTTACGTACAAAAAGGTAATCCTTATTACGGTCAATACTAAACTATATGGATTTATAATATAATATATAAAAGAAAATTATGTCATAAATTAATATAAAAATATACATACGATCCGCGTAAACCAACGAAAGGGTTTAGGTAAGAAGGGAAATAAAAGAACGATTGTCTAGAGGTTATCCCAAATATCATTTCACGTATCGGGTCTCCCAACCTAAATCAGAGCAAATCAACGAGTCAGTATAGACTAAGAAACATTGGGTTACCTGTCGTCGTACGGTCCGAAGGGACAGGTTGTAGTCGAGGGTCTTGAATGAGTTTAAGTACAGGTAACTCAGTCATTACGGTAGGTTGGTAGAGTAGGAAACAACAAAGGAACAGGAGGACGGAAGTTAGAAAGGGTCGTAGTCCCAGAAAAGATTACTCAGTCGGAAAGAGTAATCTACCGGTTTCATAACCTCGAAGTCGTAGTCAGTAAGGTTACTTATAAGTCCTAACTAAACGAAATCCTAACTGACTAAACTAGAGTAACGTCAGGTTCCCTGGGAGTTCTCAGAAGAGGTTGTGGTGTCGAGTTTTCGTGACTAAGAAGTCCGTGAATCGTAAGAAGTACCAGGTTTAGAGTGTAGGTATGTACTGATAACCTTTGTGGTATCGAAACTGATATACCTGGAAACAATGGTTTCATTACCGAGACGAAAAATTATACAATAGATCTAAACAGCATCGAAAAGAAGGTTTCTCGTTCACAGAAAATCAAAGTACCGACGTCAGTGGTAGACGTGACTAAAACCTCGGGTTCTTTTATTTCAGACAGTGACAACCTAATAAAGTCCCACTTACGATGTTACTGTAAGGATAAAAGGAAAAGGTCACTAATCAGATCTCTGTCCGTATACTGTCTCAAGACCGATTACTATATTCCTTATAGACAAATTCTGAATACCCGTAGTTAAGGAAGGGACTTTTTGCACTCACCTAATTCTTACGACGGAAACACACACACTCTCACACACACACACACACACACACAAACATACCATAGTACTTTCTAACATTACGAAATCTAAAATGTTATACGATGTGATGTAACTCTGGTACTCCTTTTCGGTTCTCGATGAGTCTCATCAGGGACGACGATCGAAAGATTGTTACACTTTGTGTATAGTCTCATTCAATACACAAGACAATCGACGTCAGTTTTTATTAAGACTATATGTTCGTTAAATTTTTTACCGAATAAAAGGTAAATCTTTCACTATTTCAAGTACAATTTATTATATTCTTTATATGTAAGACAACTTCTTTTAAGTTTTACTAAATGTTATAGTACAAATTTTTAAACCTAATTTACTTTTAGAAATTTATAAAACTTTATGTAGAACATCAATATACTTTGTACGATTTTTATCGTTCACATGTCATTAAAATAGTATAAACAACACCATCTAACAAAGATCCGACTACAAATGTTCTTAAGGGTTTTATGTATGAAACCCTTCGTAAAATAAAGTTTATGTAAAATTTTTTAGAATACCTAACAGAAATTTTAAATGGTAAATGGTACTGTACAAATATTAAGAGAAAAATGGTAACCAAAACTGAATGAGCTTTGTAACGGTATGAACTAGATAGAGTTTTAATATTGTTAATCTCTTCTTTCTCGTTTTGATCAGTACATGTGATTACGAATTACCACACATTTTGGAGAGTTTCACATAAAGTAAAAGTACTACTTTTATTTGTCATACTTGTGTTTCACACTTACGTACTTAGAGATGGTTGGATATCTTTAACCTGGTTTAAGAAACACCACGTTTTTTGTTATAGTATTACCCTGAATTCTTTTACAAGAAAACTTACCGTAGTCTTAGTACCTTTGTATTCAAAAAAAGGGAGATGGGAAGTTAATTAAATGTTGATTATCTGTAGACACAGTTTTTGTCTTGTTTTGTGGAGACGTGTCGCACAGTCCTATGGACTTTCTATATGGGTAGACACGAAAACGTTATATACCTAACCTGGTACCTCCCCCCGACGATTCGTGCCCCGCACCGTCACCGTCTCCACCGTCTTCGTCTCTTTCGTCACCGTTGACATCGTGACCCTGTCACACTGGAAAAACCGTCTCCTCCATCTGCCAAACTGGTGTACATTACCTCGTCTTCCCTGAGTAATGAGAGAGACTCTCTCTGGTGTCACTGACACTCCTCCTTTTCCTGGATTCATCTGGTTCTTTTTACTTCCTTTCACAAAGAAAGACAGACGGGGCACTCAAACCGTACTCCTGACGGGTGTCTGGAGACCCTGGTGGTGGAGAGGGAGACTTAAATCTGTACTCAAACTCGTTTGAGACTCGTTTAAGTACTCAAACTCGAAACCTGTACTCAAACTCGTTTGAGACCCTCTACCACTTCCTATCCCTTCGGACCATACGACGTCAGGTACCCAAGGGTTTCTCGACCTGTACTTACTCTCTGACTTGTTGTTTATGAAAAAAAACTCTAAAACGACTTGTTGTGAAATTTCTGAACTCATTTTACATTTGTGATCTCAGTCTAACTTACAAGAAGTATTTCGAATTATTGGATTTTGAGAAGGTGAAGAATCGGTGTGTCAGAAGACTGTCATTCTCTCGTTCTGTGAAAAACACTGAGATTAAAGTCCGGTCATCAAAAAAACGTTTCTCTGGTTTTACCGGTCATAATAGACTTAAATAGTCTATAACCCACAACAAAAACAACAAATCAACGATTCAGTACAGGTTGAGAAAATACTAGGGTACCTGACATCGGACGGTCCGAGGAGACTGGTCCGTTCTGATGATCCCACCTGATGATAAAGAATGAGATTCCCTTAAAAGGGTTGGGTCCCTAGTTTGGACACAGAGGACGTAACCGTCCTCCTAAGAAATGGTGACTCCTCGGTGGTCTCTTCTAGTAACCCACGATATCTCTATATTAATTTATAAAAACTATGAAACTTGAAACCATTAGTTGAAATGAAAAATAAAATCTTCGGATAAAGAAGTACTACAGAATTTACATATGTAGTTACATTCATGTTACACACACACACACACACACACACACACACACACACACACGCGCGTGAGTCAGTACAGACTGAAAAACGCCGGAGTACCTGACATCGGGCAGTCCGAGGAGACGACGCACTTAAAAGGTCCGTTCTTATGACCTCATCCCCCTCGGTAAAGGATGATGTTCCATAGAAGGGTTAGGTCCCTAACTTGAACGCAGAGAACACAGAGGACGTAACCGTCCTAAGAAATGGTTATTACGGGGGACTCTTGGGGTATTTATGTTTCATACCACTTTGTTTCGACACAACGGGTACAGTACAAATATTTTTTTAACTAATGTTCCAAAAGAAAGACAAATGGACAAACAGATAGATAATATAGATACTACACAGACAGATAAATTGGATGTGAACTCAGGATACACGGTCTTGACAAATACTATTTTGTGACTCGTTGTGTTTAGAGAGAAGGGTATTTTTTGAGTAAGATCATATCTTGTGTCTATTCTTTATTTCCAACCCATAACTATTTACCATATTTCGATTTGACAAGTTATACCCTCGGTGTGTCTTTAAGTACTTTTGATTACTTTTACTTTGTAATCCAAGGACACAATATGACCAGTGTAAATTTTACAAGCCATAAGTACGTACTGAAAACGGATAAATAACCTATTTTACCTGTATCTTATAAAACAGTCGTATTTTTAAAGTTAACCTTTCCAGAGGTTCATAATTTTTCGTTTCAATTTCGTACCTCAATTTCTCCCGATTTCTCTAGTACTGTAGTGTAAAACAATCCACTACCATCATCACCCCATCAAGTCCCTGTAGGAGAGAGTCCTCGACTGTAAACTATTTTAATAACTGAGATGACTCTCTCACTCATAAACCTTCTTCCCGAGATGTCAGTTTTTCAAGAGAGACGTAGGAAGAATAATACTTCCATGTATAAACATTAAAAAGTTTTTTATTAAAATTATCAACAGTAGTTAATAGAGTTGATTAAGAATTTTTAAGGAACCTCTGTAATATATTATAAAAGTTGAAGTTTTGACTAACTACCTGTGGAATAGAAGCTGTTTCCTCCGTTCTTATATGTTACCTAATTTCTGTTAGAGAAATTGTTCACCACGACCCTTTTGACCAGTTGGTGAACATTTTCTGACTTTGATCTTGTGAAAGATTGTGGTATGTGTTTTTATTTGAATTTTACCTAATTTCTGGATTTGCATTCTGGTTTTTGATATTTTTAAGATCTCCTCTTGTATCCGTTTTGTGAGAGGTTGTATTTAGTGTCGTCCTAGGAGGGACTGGGTGGAGGGTCTTATGACCTTTATTCTCGCTTTTATTTGTTTACCCTGGATTAATTTGAATTTTCGAAGACGTATTGTTTCCTTTGATATTCGTTCCACTTTTCTGTCGAAAGACTTACCCTTTTCTATTATCGTTTACTTCGTTTACTGTTGATTAGAGTTTTTACATGTTCGTTGAGGACGTCGAGTTGAGGTCTTTTTCTTTGCTGGGTTAGTTTTTTACCCGGTTTCTTGATTTATCTGTAAAGAGTTTTCTTCTGTATGTCTACCGATTGTTTGTGTACTTTTCTACGAGTTGTAGTGAGTACTAGTCTCTTTACGTTTAGTTTTGGTCTTACTCCATGGTAAAGTGCGGTCAGTCTTACCGACACTAGGTTTTCAGATGTTCGTTATTTACGACCTCTTCCACACCTCTTTTTCCTTGGGAGAATGTGACAACCACCCTTACGTTTGATTATGTAGGTGATACCTCTTGTCACACCTCTAAGGAATTTTTTGACCTTTATCTTGACGGAATACTGGGTCGTTAGGGTGACGACCCGTATGTGTGGCTCCTTTGGTCTTAACTTTCTCTGTACATATGGGGTTACAAGTAGCGTCGTCACAAATATTATCGGTCCTGTACCTTCGTTGGATCTACAGGTAATCGTCTACTTACCTATTCTTTCGATACCATGTATTTGTGTTACCTCATAATGAGTCGGTAATTTTTATTATGTAAACTTAGTCAAGATTACTCCACCTACTTTGACCTCGGATAATATGTCTCACTTCATTCGGTCTTTCTTTTTGTGGTTATATCATATGATTGTGTATATATACCTTAAATCTTTCTACAATTGCTATTGGGACATACGCTCTGTCGTTTTCTCTGTGTCTACACATATTGTCAGAAAACCTGAGACACCCTTTCTCTCTCTCACCCTACTAAACCCTCTTACCGTAACTTTGTACATATGATAGTATATTCTTTGTTTAGCGGTCAGATCCAAACTACGTCCTATGTTCTACGAACCCCGACCCCGTGACCCTACTGGGTCTCTCTACCATAGCCCACCCTCCACCCTCCCCCGAAGTCCTAACCCTTGTGTACATATGGACACCGTCTAAGAACTACATACTCTTTTGGTTATGTTGTAACATTTCATTTTATTATTATTATTTATTTTATACTTTTTTTGACTTAATGTTACACTTATAAAACAAAAAAATTAAAGTCGGAATAATAATAAGGTCAAATCTTTAAAAAGATGAGTATTTTCTACATAGTCTGGTTTATTTACATATATAGGTTTCCTATTACACTTTTATAAGTCTTAAAGAGTTCAAAAAGGTAACACACAGAAATATAAATCTTACTACGTAAAGAAAAGAAAATGAGTAAAATTCTCTGACATTTATACAACCAAATAAATACCGTTCTTCAACTCTATATAAACCCTGGTACAGTGATTGAAGTACTTAATAAGATCTTCTTAAAATTATCTTTGTCCCTTTTCGTGTCAATTGATAGTTCCGTACGTAGTCTTCTTCTCAGTCCCTATTACTGTTCAATCTTCCTTAGTCATTTTCAGTTAAAGTTTCTGCCATCTATTTCTATGATAACAATTGTAATAACACCTTGAATCCCCTTTTTTAACTCACAAACTTTTTTTTATACTACTTGTCTAAGAAGAGTAACCAAAATTTGTTGTCTGATAGAGATTCATCTAAATACAAAATTTCGTAAAACACACATACACACTTAGTGAATTTTATCAGGTTACCCTGATGTATATGTTTTGGTTTTACGAACTATTCTGAAAAAGACTTCACTGATCAGTAATAGATGTGTGACAGATGAATGAATTTTAAACAAACGACCTTAATGATTGGAATTCAAAATAAAGTTTTGTTTATTAGTTCACATAAGTAGAACTGTTGAATTTTAAATTAATATCGTTGTATAAACTTCAAATAATTTATTTGAATTTAAAGTGAATCTAGTAAAGAAGTATCTAAAAAGAGTGACTGTACTCTTTCTCTTTATCCAAAACCGTCTTAGAAATCGAGTAATCCCATTCAGTCACAATAAATCTTAGTGACTAATACTGATACGTGAGTGTCTCGAGAAAAGAAAACCTATCCGACAATGGAGAAAGGGTAAAATAATTAAATAAAGATGAAGACAATATAAGATTATTTTACTACATTTTATCGAAGATGAAGGTACAATAAACTCTACGGTAGGGTTGAAACAATAACTTTTCTATAATTTAAACAAAGAATATATAAAATTTCAGGTGGATTTATAAAATATGTGTAACCCGATCAAGTACTCTCAGAATTCACTTGTATCACGGAAAGTGTATTGAAATCCTTTGTATAGACAACTAAAAACCCTCAAAGAACGAATCATTTGTAAAGTTACGTTGTACATAATAAGTCGTAAATGAGTTTAGTTTTTCCATCACAGAACGTCTTTATATTATATACGTATAAAAGATAAAAGTACAGGAACCCTGAATTTCCCTTAATATCCCAACGACCCCTTCTATCTCTTCTAAAATCTACAGGTCCCCTATCCAGTACCGACTCTACCCTCAAGTACCGAATTTCTAATCATCTATGATATCCACCTCAAATCTTCCCTTAACCTTGAGTCTGTTTGAATAATAATAAAATTCACTTAAAGTTCTAAAAACACTCTCTGATATACTAATGGACATTTTGTAGGGAGGGAGGGAGAATAACATAAATAAATAAATAAATAATGATGTATTGACCCTCAACAATTTGTCTCTTTATGAGAACCGAAGGGTCTACCACGATTCACTATTCCTTGGTCGGACGGTCACGTCCTCTGCATCTCTGTACCCAAACTTGGGACCCAGTCCTTCTAGGGAATCTCTTCATTTACCACTGGGTGAGACCATAAGAATGAACGTCTTAGGGTACCTGTCTCCTTGGACCACTCGATACATCAAGTACCCCAGTGTTTCTCGGTCTATCTTGAC
The DNA here is from genome assembly GCA_006410555.1 of Capra ibex. Taxonomy (NCBI): domain Eukaryota; kingdom Metazoa; phylum Chordata; class Mammalia; order Artiodactyla; family Bovidae; genus Capra; species Capra ibex. Next base: position 21,693,601 of record SJYO01049755.1, read on the forward strand.
TTCACTGAATCGTACGTGTTCGTGGAACAATAGGGAGTCTTAGATTTTCTTATGAATGGTACCTAACCTAAAATTTATTTAAAACTAATTAATTATTTATGTAATCATTTATTCACCAAATTATCCCTTTATTTATCTATAGTGATAGGTTCTTAATATATTTAGTTCAGTTATACTACGATCTATATACTTACATCTCAGTACAAAAGTCATGACGTTACGTTTCAGAAGGTAAGATCTACAACCCGTTACTTTTTACTGAATAAAAAAAACGAAACAAACAAATTAACTTCATATTGACAAATTTTATAATATAATCAGGGTCCACATGTTATATTATTAAGTTCTAATAATATCTGGTATGCGGTAAATTTCAATAATGTTTTATTACTGACATAAAGTGTCACGACATTTTATATTTGAGTAACTAATAAATAAAATATGTACCATCAAACACAAAGAATTAGGGTATATAGGGATGAGAACGAGGAGGGAGTGGACAGGAGTAAGGGGTGACTATCGGTGATTAAAACATGAGATATAGACACTCTAACAAAGACAAAACAATATATGTGACAACAACAAATAAACTACTTAGGACAGACTGAGAAAACGTTGGTGTACCTGACATCGGGTGGTCTGAAGAGACAGGTACCTTACAGGGTCCGTTCTTAAGACCTCACCCAAAGATAAAGGAAGACGTCCCCTAGAAGGGGTGGGTCCCTAGTTTGGACATAGAGGTATATATGACCAGAGTTTCCCCTAACCACGACCTCGCTCTCCCCGAACACACCCATGGGACATTCCCAACCTTGCACCACAGTCTCTAGACCTGACGGGAACTTCACGGTGGACACATTAGTGGTCATTACCGACGGGGATGGACGAGTCTGCAACGAATCCCAAACTCAAGAGTGTCATAGGATGTCGACTCGAAAAAGGAACCAACACCGTCGGGAGAGAGGTCACGTTCCGTTTACTATGGTCTAATAAACGAGACGAGTCTGACCCCGAACACGGTCCTACTAAACCCTTTGGTGGTCGATCGACGTGTTAAAGTCAGTGGGAGAGACGAGAAGAAGTTCCCGTTCGATCGTAAACACGTATTGAGTGTTCGTCTTAGGTCCGGAAGGGTCGAGAGGATAATGAGGGTGGTCGGGAGGTAGGAATCCCCGAGTAGAAGGGAAACAACTGGGGGTCCTGACCCCGTGTATTATATACGTAGATTGACAAAGAGGGGTCTCTTCTAGAGAGGGTACACTATAGTAGAAGGGGTACTCAGGGGAGCGTCCGTGGATCCAGGACTAGACTATTAAGAGAAGGGAAGGATGGGTTAAGTGTACATAAAAAAGAGTATTGGAACCTACATGTCCTCAGAAAGACGACCAGAAGTTAATCAAAAGTTACTTTTAACAAGGTGTACGTATCATCCACATAAAAATTACACAAGTCCCCCCGTCTACTCAAGACAGAATTATAAGACAGTCGAGTCAAACTCAGAGGTCTTACTGAACAAAAACCGATTAATCTAAGGTCCAAAGTTGTGTAAGAACATATGTAAAGACTCGAGACTTACGATGTTTAATAGATTACTCTTACTACCTTTTGGTCCTGTGGTTATATCCTGTGACCAATGATAGAATTGGATGTCGGTATCAAAGATTGAAGAAACCTAATATTGACAAATGGTTTAAAAAAAAGATGAGATGGAAATATGTACTGGTGTTTATTAAGGATCCAATTAATGGACGATTGAACGAATAACGTAAAAATGAATGATGAGAGAAGACACTTGAAGGAACTCTGATCGTAGATGGGAATATATTTTCTCACCTCATAAAAAAATTTATAAGTCTGTTTACTTTTATTCTCAAGATTTCGGTGTAAGTAATTCACCAATGTAACCGAATCTTGGGTTAACCTAATAGACGTATACAATTTAAGGTTTTAGAAGGAAAGTAAAGACATTCTTGGGACAGTGTGATCAAGTATAAGGAAATCCGTGTCATGAGGTAGTCCTAACTTGTATCGAAAATCGGTCAGGTTAGTATTCTTTAGAAGACTGATAGTGACTTCGAAGTCCTTATCCCGGAGAAACCGTGGATCTCAGAACTTCTCTAACAATTAACAAAAACGACATACTTGATACATAGAATTCACCCATTATAATCTAAAACCTTATTTAAATCTTCTTCCATCTGAAACTCTTCCTTTTCCTCTTTACAGATCCCGGAACACTTTAATAAACTCAGGGACGTCTTTCGACGTAAAATTCAGTCAGATGGTCTGGGATAAGACAAACCCCTTACTTATTCAGAGGATATAAGACATAAGAATTCAGTGAAACCCCACTCAAAACACAACAAACATTTTCAGACCTCGTTTAACTATTTTTGTAATTCACACCTATAGAATAGATTAGGTTCCAATAGACTGGTGATTAAGGTACGAGACAGGTGACGGGGTGTGACGGTTAAAGTCAGAGAAGTAACGACTGCGACATATGGACTGAGGTTCAACGAAATAAGGTAAAGATTTAGGACGATAAGAACATATACAGGGGTGGTGGTTTTCGAAGGTATATAGAAGGATAAAAAACGATAATGACGAAACAAAACACACATATCTTTAAAAGACGAGTTAAATACTGACTTTCAAATACAAAAGTGTAAATTTATACTTATAGGAAGAGAAAGAAATGGTATGCGAGGACCTTACTGAACGACAGTCCAGAGGTTTGAGAACTAACAGAAGGATCACAAAGGGTAACGGTACAAATTTATAACTGATGACACGTAAGGATAACGGACAGAAAATCAAAAGTTTAAAAACTAAGTCATAACATAGTTCTTTACAGAGGATACCAAAATGTAACAACAACAAGTCAACGATTCAGTATAGACTGAGAAACACTGGGGTACCTGATGTTGTATAGAAGGTCACAGTAGAAAAACGGAAAAGTATGACATGTACACAAAAAAAGAGTACCGTTCTTATGACCTCACTCAACGGTAAGGGAGGAGGTCACTTGACGTAAAACAATCTTGAGAAGTGATATTGAGTAGGTAGAACCCACCGGGACATATCGTACCGAGTCTCGAAGTAACTAAATGTGTTCGGGGAAGTGGCTCTGTTCCAACACTGTGTACTTTCTCGTATACCATAATATGATTTTACAGTTAAACTAGTGGTAAGGACATTTCAACATAAATGGGAACCGAAGTACTATTAAGATACACACCCACACACAGGATTCAGCGAAGTCAGCACAGACTGAGAAACGTTGGGATACCTGACATCGGATGGACCGTAGAGACAGGTACTCTAAAAGGTCCGTTCTTATGACCTAACCCAACGGTACGGGAAGAGGTCCCCTAGGAGGACTGGGTCCCTAGATTAGACGTAGAAGATCCAGAGGACACAACCGTCCACCCAAGAAAAAGTGATCATAGTGGACCCTTCGGGACTATTGCGATATCGGAATCGATATTAAAGGTAGGAAATTCAGTGATATTTAGTCAAGTGTATCTCAGGAAACGACGACTCCGAAACAATAAGTTTTATGACTCGAATTTATTTTCGGTGTTCGAAATTTAGTTGTTAAGTTAACTGGGATATCAAGTAGGAGGTCGACCTCTTTTTATGTAATTTAACAGACTACTCAAAGGACCACAGTTCCGCCAGTTAATCCTGTTATTCGGTTTGACTTTTGTTGTCAGTTCGAAAATAAGTGGATAAAACTAACACTTTCCTTCTCCGGTTGCTCACTCCATGGTGGAGGGTCACAAGGAAAGGGGGGGTTCCTTACCGTCGTCCACTCCTAGTCAACTTATGTCGCACGTTCCTCCCTTACTGTAGTGACGATTCCTAGGGTATGTTTTCGAGAACGGGAAAATGCCTGAGTTCCCTGTTTCCTTCCCTGTCCCTTTCTCCCTTCCTCCCCTTTTTGAATCTTTCACCTAAATTCACTGAGTCGGATGGATTCTAAAGACTTACCTATAGAAATGCGTAGTTGGGAATAACTGTAATTTTCGTATTATTTTAATAATATAAAATCTTCTTTTATCTTTTGTATAGATTACGTGCTATTCACTCAAGTAATAAAATTTCGGTATCCTATCTGTTAAACTTTTCGAGTAATAAGATTAATCAGTAGTGCATAGATACCTTTGTTAATAGATAATCTTGAGTTTTATTTCTTACTCTAGGAGTTAATAGATAATTATAAGTCTTAGTCGGGTGTCCTATTCGGATTTAGATGTGTATGTGTCACTGAAAGTATGACACTTATACATTTGCCACCAGTCACGAGGGGAATTCCTTTTCTTTTCTTACACTTAAAGTAAACCTACAAGGTTATGAATTAATATTAAAACCTTTACCTTTCGTAAATCTTTACCTTTCGTAAAGAAAATTCATTAGTATAAACGGTGAGAATCTAATAAACTTTCTAACCTTAAATATACATATTATATGTTAGGATTGTTTAAAAATTTTATTTTAAAGTGAAACATAATATAGACGAATCAGAAATTATAGAATATATGATCGTACGCACGTACACAAGATTCAATACAGACTGAGAAACTCTGGGATATCTGACATCGGGCGATCCGAAAAGATAGGTAACCCTTAAGAGGTCCGTTCTTATGACCTCACCCAACGGTACGACAGGAGGTCCTCTCGTAGGTCTGGGTCCCTAACTTGGAAATACTTTTACACGGGCACCAAAGGTATCGAAAATTTTATATGATGTCTCTTAAATCTCTAGTAAAAGTAAAAGGTCAACTCTGAAGACTACAATTTCAACGGACTCTACAATATCCCACCTCGTTACACCCAGATGACCCGAATTTACTTAATAGGTATATATGAATTGTAGGAAAATTAGGAGAAGGGGGTTTAAACTTGTGTAACAAAATCCCAATAATAGAGAAAACATTATTTTTAATTAAAAATTTTATATTAAGTGGAAGAAGGTTTAATCCATGTGATGTAGATACTAGATCACCTAAATCTTGAAATCTTGTAAAATGTAATAACAATCACTTATTGAGTATTTTAAATATTTACGAGAACAACTTACTTTATAATAAAGAAAAATAAAAGTCCACCATTTATTAAATATCATTCTTCGTCATCCTAACATATCAATTGAGAGTAAAAATAAAATGTGCATAACTAACTATAAACAAAAAAATATAAACATAAATTATGTCAACTCTCCGTGATAAGACACACCCTATCCCCACACCCACACACATTACATTCACCTAGTCAAAGAAAGAAAAAGATCCTGATACAACTTTTTTTTTTAGTTGTATGGCACCCGTTGTGATGACATCTTAGACACTTACAGTTGTCCTAACCCTACAAAATACAAAAGGAATATGTTTATAATATTGAAAGGTCCTAAAAATCCATCGTTTCTCTGTATTGAAACAAATCGTGTATGTGTTAAAGTTATTTTACCGTACGTTAATTTTCCATTCACCTCAGTAGTGTAAAGGAGTCACGATTAATACTTTCTTAAGAAGGTATCTAGGGGATTTCCTTTTCTCGGATCTTAAAAAAAAAAGTGAAAAACTGTGTTTTTGTCGACAACCTACTGATAAGTCGAATCAAATCTTGTAAAGTGAAAAAAAAAAGGAACTCTCTAATTGTCCTTTGTCTACGAAGTAAACTGAGAAGAGATCCCATCTGGAAAGTACTCCTTTTTTGGTACAACTAGAGACTACGAGAGTTTTCAGAACCGGAAGTCAGAATTCAGTATAGGGTCTTAAACCAATATAGTGTAATTAAATTTTTAGTGAATCTGACTAATAGTACCTTAAAAACTGTACAATATATACCGTCAATAAAAAAAGTCACTAAGTATAAACAAAAATTGTTCTTGTATAAAATTATAATGTATAATTTAAGTATTTAACACGTCTAAATTAATATATGTCTTTCTATATACATTTATAGAGTAAAAAGTGTACATTGGTTGTCATCTATATAAATTTTTCTTTTACAGGACTATTTAAAAATGTAGTGGATCCCGATGGTTGTATAGACGTTGTTACAAAAAATATACTTTAAGTGTCGTAGTTGTAGACACAATTCCCGGGATAAGAAAAGTACACACAATCGAACACATAAAAAATAAATTTACAAAATATAAGAGAGTGATATTTACATATTTTATACCTCTTAACCAAGGTCACTACCCTTATTCTCAGACACGGATAGAATATAAAAACGTTACTATCGAGGACTTATATGACACAAATTTTATCGAGTTATTTATAGATAATTTACTTATTCACTCCGACGGTTACACCGTTCTATTACATGGTTATAAAAGTAAACGTAAAAAGAATGATCATATCGATGACTATGGACAGATAGATAGAGATCGAGATAGACACACATAGATACATTCCGTATAGACATATATCTATCTATCTATTCCAACACAACTAGTAAACCCAAAAAGAGAGGAGAACATTTTTCTGAACATTAAAAAAGTTGACACAGGCCGGAGGAATCAGATCTTCTTACAAAACACAACATCTCTAACATAAAATTATACTGTTTTATTGTGAAGTTGGGTCTATAAATAAAGTTCTTATATGACTGTCTTATTTACAAAGACCACTATACGGACCCTCCCCATCGAAACGAGTTTTAAATTTTCCCCAATGAACCCTCGTCGTTGTCACTGTCTAAGTTACGCACTTCACTTGTGACCCTGGACGTTGACGTCTCTATCTTGGAGACGTCGAAAACGTCACCTGGGAAGCTCCAACCTCTCATTATCGTCTATGAGAAACTGTTACAACGTCACAATCACCATTTCTTGAGTGTACGGTTACGACCTCTGTATTCTGTACCCAAGTTAGGGTCCCAACCCTTCTAGAGGACCTCCTCCTGTATCGTTGGGTGAAGTCATAAGAACGGGTCTCTTGGGGCACTTGTCTCTTCGGACTACTCGATGTCAGGTATCACAGAGTTTCTCAGTCTGTACTGACTTCGTCAAATCGTGTGTACGTACACGTCACACTTCCTTGATCTCAACGGGATGAGTTTACTGGTATGTAAGAACCCTATTTTAAGATCATTGATGGTGAGAACCCGATATCTGGTTTTCTGGTAAGAGATAAAAGGTCCGTAGAGTCTTTAATGGTATAGGAGTCTTAAAAACATATTGGACTCCGTCGTCCTTCTTGGTACGGGTGAGGTGTACTAGGTATTCGTGAAAGGGTGGGAGAGAACACCCCACTTCGACTGAGTTGTAAATAGTTGAAATCTCAGCTATCTTATTCATTTCGAAGAATTTAGATTCACGATAAATCGTATGAGAGTGATAATGTGTTTTTAGACGGACTGTGGGACGGTAATCTCGATCTAATCCTCTGGTATAAACTCGACAGTAGTATATCATCGCTACTAGATATAGAATTGTCGACTTCGTATCCGAACTAACTAGTAAAAGTACACGTAAGTAATCCTTCCTAACGTTTCGGACGGAATCGTAGGTAATCACAGATAAAATGAAGATTTTTAGTAATAAAAAAAAAGATCCACTACTTAGAGTCTTGTCTAAGAAAGATATTAATTCTAGGTTACACTTCTCCTTCCAATGAATGTATGTTTCTGTGTACATCAGTTTATTCTTTTTATAAGAAATACTATAAATATTTAATAGGAAAGAATCTTGTATTTATAATTCGTATATTTACATTTAAAATGTAAATAATTTCTTTTATGTTTATTAGAATATTCTGCGATATTCAGTTTAATCACATCCCTGTTAGGAAACTTTTCAATTCCACTAACGGACGGAACACAAAGATTAGATTTATGAATCTAGAGGTAAGTAAGTACAAAAAAAAAAAAAAAAAAAAAAAAAAAAAAAAAAAAAAAAATCGATAACTAGTACTTAAAAGGGAAACTGTCCGTGGAAGAGGGAGTCAACTTACCGATGAATTAAAGAGAATCATCTCTTTAAGTTCTAAGTAAATACACTACTATTTAACAGACTTACTTCTATTTTCTTTCTTTTTACATCTCTAATAAATTAAAAAACTCCGTAAAACTTGTTCAATATGACCATAATCAGGAAATCAAAGATAGAATGAAATAAGTGAATGTAAACCTAACACCGTGTCTTACGAAGGACCACTTCTGTGAGTTTACTACCCTTCTTGGTCCACTCAGACGTTGTTGAACCAGACTATCTAGTCTTTATTCACTCGGAAAGACCGACGTCTTACCGGAAACCCTGAACCCCTCGTTGTCTCTCTGACAGTACGAAGGAAAATCCTACACCGAAACCCCGTCCTTTACCCGTTGAAGAGTTTCCGATAGTCTCGGGTACCGTATCCTTCCCGATAAACTTTTCATTGTGGCTTTCACGGTACAACTGTTTCTACCACTACGCACTTTCTCTATCATAACCGTGTACATCTCTTCCTTTGTGTTGGTCGAAACAAGACCGGAGACTAGATCCTCCGGTGGAATCTTTTTAACCACGTCATAGATCGGGTCCTGACTCTCTTTTTAATTGAAGAGGTATTTCATGATCCGTCTATATCAATGTTACCGTAAAAACTCCCACTACGCCACCGTTCTTGTGTAGTCCCGTCCTGTTTCTCGAGATCGTCATACTTGGTCATGTTAGTCACGTGAGACCACGTCTTAGTCTCCATGATGTACCTCAAATGTCTTCCACTACGATGGCCAACTGTCGACCTTGGAACGTATCTGTTTTAGTTCTTTGTCTCTTGACCTAAAGTCGTCAGTCTTTCTGTAGTGATGTATTACAAAAAACGGTGAATCTTTAATGGGTATCTGGGGTAGAAATCCGACTATGATTTCTTCTAGGACAATGTGTACATTGTTGGACGGGGTAGTGAGAGGGAAACTTCGGAATTTATAATAAGTAGTAATAGTTCTCTTATAATACGTAGTAATAATTCCGGTACCACGATAATTGAAATAAAAAAAATTTAAAAAAATACTTAGATCAACTGTAAAATCATGTAAGGTGAGTTGTTGTCTCTTATGTAAAAGAAAAGTTTACGTGTACTTTGTGAGAGGTTCTGTCTGGAGACGACCGGGTATTTATTAAAAGTTATGCAAATTTTCCTAATATTAGTATGATTTACACAAAAAACTAGTGTTTACTTAATTTAATTATTAGTCATTGTTTGTATTATACCTGATGTGGAATCATATACCTATAATTAGCTGTATGAAGATTTTCGGTGTTCCCATTTTATTTCTTTAGAGTGTATACTAATCTTTAATAAAAGTTGACTTACTTTTACTTTTATATGGTATATTTTTAAATATCCTACTTAAATTTTATCTCGAGTGTCTTATATATATCAAAGTCAAGAATACAATCTTTTCTGTCTGTATTTTAGTTAAAAGAACATGAAATATTCGATCTTTTTCTTTTAATTTGGGTATCATTTATTTTCCTTATTTTATTCTTATGTTTAGTCACCTTCTCTTTTCTATATTTGTGATATCTTTTTGTTGTACAAGTATTTTTATAATTAGAGTTCGATCTGAGTAGTTCCTTTTTTTTCTCTTTCTTCTGTTTTAGATACAGATGTTTCTTCTTATCTTATCCCTTTTAGTGATGGTTAGGATGTGTGTAATTTTACTATTCTATTACTTTTTGAATACAGTTATTTTTATTTTTCATATTTACTTGACCGGTTGAAAACTTTATACGTTTACTGGTTTCAATTGAGTTCCTCTATTTCACATTGAATATCGATTTCTTTGATTTAAGTATTTATTCTTGGAAGGGTGAGGGAGGAGAGGTGTGTGTGTGTATATGTTTTCGGAAAAGTCAAGTCAAGTCAAGTCAGCGAGTCAGCACAGGCTGAGAAACGCTGGGGTACTCAGTGTCGTGCGGTCCGGAGAGACAGGTAGTGGTTGAGGGTCTCAAGTGAGTCTGAGTGCAGGTAGCTCAGGCACTACGGTAGGTCGGTAGAGTAGGAGCCAGCAGGGGAAGAAGAGGACGGGGGTTAGGGAGGGTCGTAGTCTCAGAAAAGGTTACTCAGTTAAGAAACGTACTCCACCTGTTTCATGACCTCAAAGTCGAAATCGTAGTAAGGAAGGTTTCTTTAGGGTCCCAACTAGAGGAAGTCTTACCTGACCAACCTAGAAGAACGTCAGGTTCCCTGAGAGTTCTCAAGAGGTTGTGGTGTCAAGTTTTCGTAGTTAAGAAGCCGTGAGTCGGAAGAAGTGTCAGGTTGAGAGTGTAGGTATGTACTGATGACCTTTTTGTTATCGGAACTGATCTGCCTGGAATCAGCAGTTTCATTACAGAGACGAAAACTTATACGACAGATCCAACCAGTATTGAAAAGAAGGTTCCTCATTCGCAGAAAATTAAAGTACCGACGTTAGTGGTAGCCCTCGGACTCCGGTCCCACTCGTCCTGAGACCTCTCCCTCAAAGTAATCCCTTTTGTAGACTGTCCCGTTCAGTTAGGTCCGTCTAGGTTCCAGACTCTCAAGTCAGTCCCTTAGTCTTTGTTGTCAGAAAGAACTTGCTTCTCACGAGTGCCAAGGAAGGACAGGTATTAGGCGTCCCTGAGTAAGTCGGTTCACACGACCAGACGGTAGTAAGTCGAGTGACTAGGGTCAGGTCTCAAGTATGTATAACGCACGTCGACTCGGTGAGACCCCTCTCGGAGACGGACAGACTTCGTGCCAGGACCTCGTTTTGGAGTGACACACCTCGTCTGTCACCCGTGAAGGTCCGTCGTCAAAAGTGAGGGTGAGAACGATAATTGAAATTTTAGAAATTAGAAAATGGGAGACACATTCATATAAACGGAAACTCGACGTAAGTAATCCCTGTTGGAGATGAAGGAGTTCACACTGAAGAATACCCGAAAATAGTCTAGATCGTTCACACCCCTCAACATTTGGAGTGGCAGAAGCACCACAATGTTCACTTCTGTAGGAAAAATGGGGTGGTAAACTTGGTTCGAGAGACCAGTTGGATGAGGAGTTTCATTAGACACTCTTCCGTGTCACACTCTTAGACGTGACACCATATATTTCTTCGTTCCCGACGAAGGTAAGGGTTTCGTACAATCCTACAAAGTTTAAACGGTGTTTTTGTTCCGTACACAAAGAAGAATTTTGGTGACTGTAAATCTATTTCATAGTAGATGAGAAGGGAGTTTTCATCTGTATGTATAAAAGTGTCTTGATAGTCTCTCGTCGACAAAATTTCCGAAAGTACTCAACTTATTTAACAAGGAACGGAAGGAAGGAAGGGTCAGATCACAAATCTCAAAGAGACATGAGAGGTTGAGCTCCTTCTTAGGACGGAGTTGTCACACGTATACTGATCGATGTACGATCGAGGAAGACTATCGGTAACAGATTGTATGACCGAGGCAAGAATAAGGATAATAGTCACTTTTTAGAACCTTATGTGAAAATACAGGTTATAAGAAAAGACAAAGAAAGGACATGAAAATCTGAATGTGATGAGGTATTCCGGGTGTAGATCAAGTATTCTTGTCTAAAGATAAAAGTGAACCGAACTTTTATCGACTTACGAAATACCGGATCGAGTCTTAACCGAAGTCTTATAGTCAAGAATAAGTGATTCTTTTTCGTTCTCCTGTCCCGTGTCGAAACAGGAGTGAAGAGGTAATAGGAGACTCTAAAGACTATTAAGGGGAAGGGGGTGACGGAACCGAAAGTAAGAGTACGTGGGACCTCTCTCCGTATCGTGTAGAGTGTCGACCTCTCTCTGGAACCGATAACATTTCCGGTCACGAAATCATATGTCGGTATAATATTCTTAGTTTGTCGGGGAATACAGGTTTAAAAGACACAGGATAAAAGGTGTCTAGACAAAAGAGACACGAGAATTGTCAAAAACCTTATTTTCAGAAATGAGTACAACTCGCGACACATAATGGATTTGTTTACGTCCTAAACAATTTCTACACACCCAAACCATAGATAAAAAAGTATAGAGATAAAGGTCGAATAGTAACGGATAAAGTCGAGTGGTTTGTCGTCCACAAACCTAAGAGGTGACGGTAAATCAAAGTCGTGTACAAGACGGGTCTACTCACCAAAAAGTCGTCCACGAGGATTCGTAGTCAGCCTATAAAGGACCCAGTCGATAGTTTGGTTGTTTCGGTTGGTACTCGAGGGGGTTTCGGAAAACAGTGACTCTAGAGTCACACCATGGAGGTTCCTGGGCAAACAATGTACAATCCATCCTCTTTTAGTTCTCTACGTGTAACTCTGGAGTTAAGACATAATTAGATGGGATATCTATGGGTGAGGTCATGAGAACGGACCTTTTAGGGTACCTGTCTCCTCGGACCATCCGACATCAGGTACCCCAACGATCCTCAGCCCGTGCTGACTCGCTGAAGTGAAAGTGAAAAGTGAAAGTACGTAACCTCTTCCTTTACCGTTGGGTGAGGTCATAAGAACGGACCTCTTAGGGTCTCTGTCTCCTCGGACCACCCGACGACAGATACCCCAGCGTGTCTCAGCCTGTGTTGACTTCACTGAATCGTCGTCGTCGTCGTTGTCGTATCTATGACTTACAATGAGACACAGTCAATATTTGTTTCACTTAAAATTATCTTTACTCCAATTTTGATAGAAAAGTACACCAATTAGTTAGTGGACAGTCGTCCTTTTAAGTTTTATTTACATCAAGGTACAACCACTCTTTCCTTTTTTTTACTTCCTTATAGAATTTAATTTGATTTACGATAACAAAACAAATCAGCGATTCAAAATAGACTGAGACACTTAGGTACCGGACATCGGGTGGTCCAAGTAGACAGTAGGTGATAGAGGGTCTCAAACATGTCTAAGTACAGGTAACTCTAGGGGAAGTACCTAGTGTCAGAACGACACCGTTTCCCCGAACGTATTGAGTTACTTTGATACTCGGTACGACAAGTCCCGGTGTGTTCTGTCTAGCCAGTATCTCTTCTCAAGACTGTTTTCTTGAGAAACCAGGTGACCACTTCCTATGAAGTCATAAGAACGACCTTTTGGCTACCTGTCATACTTTCCCGTTTTTAGTTTACATTTACTATAGTTTTATCCCAGGTAAATAATCTCTCAATAAACCTTTTCTTAAGTAGTACTTATCTTTGTAAGGATTCGTTCTAAAAAAGTATCGTCTGCACACAAACATAATCTTTTTCTCCCGTCACCTTTAATTCATTTTCCTCCATTTTACCTATCTTGTTTCCTTCTTTATAATGAGTTTAAGTCGGAATTATTGAACTCAGTTTTGCTCTTTCGACAGTTTTAGAACTCTCGAAACAAAAGAACAGAAATCGTTTTCTCGATTACACTCAACATTTTATAAAATAAAAAACGTCTAAATCTTAAGGATACGTCTTTAGAACCACGATAGTCAACCAATATGGATGTAAATAAAATTTTCTAAAATCGGTTTTGAATTTCCTATAATACCCCCACAATATTAGTTACAAGAATCAGATTTATATCCATATATATGTGTTGAGTTTAATTGATGTGTAAAAGGACTTTTTGTATCTTACTTATTAACACTAAGAGGAACCATAGAGTGAAAATCGTAAAGAAGACAAAAGGGATGGGCCGATTTATGGTACTACACAAAACTAAATAAATTTTCCATTGATAATGTTAATTGAACTTATGAAATTTTTGAGATTGTGATTGATTATATTCGGGTATATTTACAATATATTTAATCAAAAATAGAAAACTATTAATATTTTTAATGTAAAAAGTTTAAAACACATGTATTGAATGCACCCTACAATACCATAAACTTTGGAAACCAAGTATAAATGACACACACAACAATAACTTCAAGATACAACTTCACAATTAAAGGAGAAAATATTTTACTTCAAATATTTAAAATATAGGGAGGAAGTAGAAGGGACCACCGAGTCTCCAATTTCACAGACGGACCTTACTCCCTCTGGGTCCAAACTAGGGACCCAGTCCTTCTAGGGGACCTCTTCCTTTACCGTGGGGTGAGGTCATGAGAACGGACCTCTTAGGGTACCTCCCTCCTCGGACCATCCGATGTCAGGTACCCCAGCGTTTCTCAGTCTGTGCTGACTCGCTGAAGTGAAAGTGAAAGTAGAAAGAAAAGAAGTACACAATTTAGTTACAGTCTTGTTAAGAAGGATTGGTGTTTGTGGTGAGAGGTGAGATCCGTCAGTTGATCCCTACAATAAGAAAGGTGGATTCACAAACCTCCTTCGGTAGCTTAGTTCACATCGGATATTTATCTAATTCGAGATGAAGTGATTACGTAATTAAACTTAAAAGATCGTTTTCCCGGTCTGTACACTGATATAGGTGTCGATACGAAGATTTAGGTGAATAAAATGATTGTCAATATTTCTTTGAAAATCATAAATTGTCTACGTAGACGGAGTTCCTGCAAAAGATAGGTTTGAGTGGTCTACCAATTTGTAGTCTCCAGAGAGACATGGACATTTTGCTGATATGTAAATATTTGTGAGATAAATAATACGTCCATTAAAATTTTGAAAACTAAATAAATACCATCACGAATAAACCATATACTTAAGACACGTATGTATAAAATAAAACGACTACACTGAATTGTTCCTGACGGAAAGGTATATCGAACTTTTTATGTTATTAGTCCAGTTTTTCGTATCAACAGTAAGAACGTAGTTTCAAAAGATCACTTATAAAGTAAAGTATTGAAGAAACCAACTTTACTAAGTTTAAGTTATCCAAATATAACACAAATTGTCCTATCATATTCAGTTTTAAAAGTGTTTTTCCAGGTTCTGTACGTAAGAACCGAAATCGTACAAAGAGAAAGACTAATGTATTTCAGGAATATCCAGGTAGAATCTGTTGTCCCGTATTTCTCTTGAAGACACAGAGGTTTTTTTTTTTTTGTTTTTTTTTTAAGTCTGAACTCGGGATATGTAAAGATTCTAAGGACTTGTCGAGTTTTGTTAGGACTTACGTGAAATCCCCAAACTTAAAGAGAAAGAATCATCCGATTCTTAAACCTAGTTTTGGTTAAGTGTCTATGTTTTATCCGTTCTTTATAAACGTTGTATATATTGATCCCCAATGATAGAGATTATAGAATCATCTTTTATTGACGTTCATTGTTTTACTTATATAAATTTTGGTAATACAACCCTTTATGTTATTTCCTAATTAGTCTAGGTCATAACGACTTTTACACTCTTTCATGAAGAACCATACACTAACTACTACTATCATTTTAAACAAGATCAAAGAAATATCTTGTTAAAGGGTTATTGATGGTTTGTATTTTATTGGGATACCCGACTCGACCATGATAGAAGTTCATAAGAAATAAGTCTTTTTTCCAGATATTAATATATGTAGTTGTATTATATATACATGTACATACAACGTGTTTACAATTATACATACGTATGTACATGTATGTTCAGATAGATTGATGAAATTTACAGGCAAAAGGATGGATATTTCGTCCTCATAATTATTTAGATCGTAGTATCTCAACATAAATAATTCACTCTATTATGTACATTTGTTAAATACGTCACGTCCTGTGTATCTTTCATCAATTAAGTAAAAATAACTACATTTTATACCTTTTATGATAAAATAATAAAAACCATTGATTTTAATCGGACTTTTTTTGTATGGGATTTTTTATAGTTTTCTCACCCTTCATCTTTTCCTCACTCCATCCTTCTCTTAAAAGTACAAAATATTATACCTGGGTGTGTAAATTATTAAAAGTATCTCCTAAATGTCTAAACATTCAATTCATTTATAACACTATGACTATTACTACTAACCTACTAATAATATTAGATCTTTAAATCTTTAAGAAGTGAGACTTTAGTTATTTAAAATGCAAAAGTGAATTTCGAAATTTAACTACATACTCTTAATTTATTAGTAATTATATGTGGAAGAGAACCTTACTCTTGAACAACTTTTACGAAGTATTTTATAAAACCAACACATATTCGTCACTTCTTATATGGAGTCCCCTTTATACTTCCAATTAGGTAAATCATTTCTAAATAGGGACTTTCTTAAGTTGACTGAGCAAGAGAAAATATTCAAACCTCCTACAACTTTCTGTTTCAGAACTACTTTTTAGAGATCAAGGGAATTTGAACATAGACACTCGATAATGGTTCTTGAGTATTAACTAAAATGGATACGATCTCCTTTCATGACTAAAAGTACTAAGTACGGGAAATACAAACTTCAACTCCGAATAATACCACGATGATAACTTACACTTACTCGTACTGATTTTTTTCGACTACGTTAATCGTCAGAAATGTTCTTTCGGAAGTGTATTGCTAGAAAGAAAAGCACCTACAAACATTAGTGATAAATGGTACGACGGGGAATTTGAGTGTTAATACACAGAGTCTTACTGAGTAAAGTAAAACTTAAAATGAACTTTTTCACAAAAGATAATCATAGAGAAGCCCCGTGACTAACTCCGACAGAAAAAAAAAAAAAAAAAAAATTAGACAGATATTTTGAAAAATGTGAGGTCGAGAAGTAACAGGATCAAATGGATCAGCGAGCCAGCGGTCACAGAGGTCGACAGGACGTACTCAGGACTAACATATCGGGACTTCTAAACACACCACGGCAGTAGAGATCTTATAAGTAATCAGACTGGATAGTCCGACTTAGAATGATAACTAGGACACAATTGTAGTAATTTGAACGACAAGCACAACACTTCCTCTCATATGCATAAAGGTCGAAACACCTATAATAGTAAATTTGTTCGACCTATCGTAAGTAAAGAAGTAAATTCGTAGACCACTTATATTGTTTTACTGAGGATGTACGGTCCATGGTACTAAGATCCATGGGTCTCTGTGTACATTTGCGTTACCTATTTCAAACAACAGTAAGTCAGCGAGTTAAGAAACGTTGGGGTACCTGAGGTCGTACGATCCGAATGGACAGGAAGTGATAAAGGACCTCAAACGAGTTTGAGTACAGGTAACTCCACCACTACGGTAGGTCGGTAGAGTAGGAGACAGTATAGGAAGACGGAAGTTAGAAAGGGTCGTAGTCACAGAAAAGGTTCACGTAATGTTAATAACATGTGAAATAAAGAAAATAATAATGTAGTCGAGGTGGAGTCTAGTAGTCTGTAATCTAGGGTCTCCAATCCCTAGGGAAAATTCTTCTAATTTGTCACATAATTGATTGGTGATACTATAAACATTCAAGAGTTAGTAGATATCAGATTATTATGCAAATCATCCGTGAGTTTTAGCGACCGCCTCTTCCGTTACCGTTGGGTAAGGTCATGAGAACGGACCTTTTGGGGTACCCGTCTCCTCGGACCATCCGACGTCAGGTACCCCAGCGATTCTCAGTCTATGCTGACTCACTGAAGTGAAAGTGAAAAGTGAAAGTACGTGACCTCTTCCATTACCGTTGGGTGAGGTCACAAGAACGGACCTCTTAGGGTCCCTGCCTCCTCGGACCACCCGACGGCGGATACCCCAGCGTGTCTCAACCTGTGTTGACTTCGCTGAATCGTCGTCGTCGTCGTCGTCGTCGTCGTCGTTTTAGCGACGTCACATTTATCATAATTGAGACAATTTTTTTCTATCCCATGTATACAATAACATAAACGAGAACTACTCTTAAAGTATTTATGGGAACACTCCTTTCTAGACTTTAATGGTCACTTAGGGGTGATATGACATAGATATACATAATATGATCTCCTTCTAATTATATAAACACATATGTGTATGTAAGATCGTTACAATCGGAATTTAAGAACTTGTCTTTAAACAGTGAAAAGTCTCTTTTGTATCCTCCTTTTTTTCTTTCGTCGTAGGATCTCGTATTCATAAGAAGTAATATTACATATATATTTTGGTAGAAACAAAGGAGATCTTAGTTTTTGAAATAGATATGAAGAACGAAGAGAAAGTGAGGTACCAAAACGTAATTTATGGACTACTAGACAGTACTAAGATAGACGATGTGTACTTTAAATCGTGACCAAAGATAGTCACAGAGGGTACTAGAAAGAGTTATTGATACCAAAACAAGGGTAATTCCACAGGGACCACCGAGTCCACCACTTCTTAGATAGACATTAAGTCCACTGGACCCAAGTTAGGGACTCAGTTCTTCTGGGGGATCTCTTCCCTTACCTATGGATAAGGTCATAGGAATCCCGAAGGGACCACGAGTCCACCATTTCTTGGATGGACATTACATCCTCTGGATCCAAACTAGGGACACAACTCTTCTAGGGATTTAACCCTTCTAGGGTACCTCTTCCCTTATCGATACGTGAGGTCATAAGAACGAACCTCTTGAGGTACTTAACTCCTCGGACCGTCCGATATCAGGTACCCCAGAGTTTCTAAGTCTGTCCTAACTCACTGATTATGAAAATGAAAAGTGAAAACAAAGGTAACCACTAGTAGATTCTATTTGACTTACGTCCCGCTGACCCTTTGTCTCCTACCGTCCGTTTAGTGTGAAATCTCTTAAAAATGTCCTTCTATACTTTACCAACCACTTGTAGTATTAACTCCTTTAGTTCTTCTGCATTAACCTGAACCGAAAGGACTATCGAGTCGACAATTTATTAATTGTATTAGGACGTTACGTCTTCTGGGAACAAACTAAGGACCCAGCCCTTCTAGGGGACCTCTACCCTTGACGATGGACGAGGTTACAAGAACGAACCTCTTAAGGTACCTGTCTCCTCGGACCGTCCGATATCAGGCACCTCAGTGTTTCTCAACCTGTAATGACTCGCTGAAAGTGAAAGTGACAAGTCTCATCACTATTCCACCCGATTTGAGTCGAGGATCTTTTTACGAGAAGTTGAACAAAACGAAAAGTGAAAGAAAACGAGTAGGGATAATAAGACTAGGATAGGTGAATAAAAGATGGTCTGTAGAAGTTTAAAGACTAAGCGATCATCACGGAACAGGACAACGATCGTTAACAATTTCAAAATAAGAAATAAAAGTACATCAAACAGTATAATTACCATAGGATCTCTCTTTTCCTTTATTTAGAGTGAATAGAAAATAACCTTTATGGTTATTTAGAGTAAATTAAACAACAGTTTCTTCCGGAATATTAATTACATTATCATGTCTTTTATCACTAACCTTTATAAAATAAAAGTATATGATCTAGTTTTAAGTCTAGGGTTCTCATTGTCACTTAACCTTCTGGTTAGTTCGTTTGTATGGTTTTAATATTATGCTTTCATTGTGTAAGGGGAGTCTTTTAAAGGAAGAAAATATTCTCACTCTTAGTCTATCGTAAAGTAAATTTTTGATGGACGTAAACACACATTTTAACGGTACTTAAAAATTAATATCCGATCTACCTTCTTACAAAGATGAACCTTACACTGTTTTGACATTGGTCTTTACCTTCAGGGAGGTCACACAAGCACCTTTCGTCGTAACTGTGACTAGGTCGGTCAAAAACAAAATTTCATAAAATAAAAAAAACTCAGTCATACTAAAATAAAATAAAAAATTTATATTAAATAAATAAAATTAACCTCCAATTAATGAAATGTTATAACATAACCAAAACGGTATGTAGTTGTACTGAGACGGTGTCCATATGTACACAAGGGGTAGGACTTAGGGGGAGGGAGGAGGGAGGGGCATGGTAGGGAGACCCAGCAGGGTCACGTGGTCGGGGTTCATAAAATTTCATATAAGTAATGCTAATGGTTACTTGACTGTTTGATGTTCCGTACTATAATTTTTCGGAGATAGTTAAATAGATCTATAAAGGTATCAATATATTAAATATATATACATAAAAATTTTTTTACAGACTTATACTTTGAATATACTCAATTCAGATAAATGACGTAATAACAAAAATGAAAAAAGAAAAGGAAGATAAAATGAAAAAGAAACGATATATAAAGGAATGATGGCATCATTTTAAGATGATATTGATAGTTTGTATAGACTATAGTAAATATTTACTAAATCGATATTAATTGTGAAGTCGAAAGGAAAAATTCAGATAAACAGTTATAAAATCAGTATGAAATAAAAAAGAATTCGACATTTTATGACTCGATAAAAATAAAGACTTCAGTGGACTACTTACTATGGATTACAAACTGTTAACTAAAATTTTATAATTTAATTTTATAAATTAACCTAGAATTATAGATATAATAGTCAATATACCTGATATACTCGGTTTGATGATTTAAACTAACTGTATATATTTTATTACTGTTATTGGAAGAATACAGAAAGTTGTTACTACATTTTAAAGGATTAAAAAGAGAAAACTCAACCGTACTACTTTCAATCTCAAGTAGAATATGAAGTGACATCCCTTCCTTATGGTTTTTATACTTAGACCCTCGGACATTTGTGACAAAGAGAGAAGGCCTCTTTTCCTCTCTTTTATAACGAAGATTTCATTTGTATAAGAGAAACCCTTGTTTTTCTTTTCTGGACCCTAGATCCAAGGATGTAAAATCTTATATTTATTAAAAGAGATCCCCCTTTTAGACGATAAACAATGTTGGGTCCCAAAATAAGAGGAACTTTAAATTTATAAATGGACTTCCTCCCATGTAAAGAGATCTCAAAAGTGATGGATCCAAACGGAAAATTGAGTTCAAGATTCAAAGTCATTTTAAACGGTTTCTTATAGGTTGTCATATTTTACGATAGACATATATTGTCTTATATCTATAATTTTTTTAGAGTGGAATTAATATTACATATTTTATAAAAGTCAGGGTGTTTTCATAATAAATATATACTAAAACAAGAAAACGAAACAAAACCAAACAAGAATTCATTCACCTATGAGCCTCTTCCGTTGTCGTTGGGTGAGGTCATGAGAACGGACCTTTTAGGGTACCTACCTCCTCGGACCATCCGACGTCAGGTACCCCAGAGTTTCAGCCTGTGCTGACTCGCTGAAGTGCAAGTGAAAAGTGAAAGTACGTAACCTCTCCCTTTACCGTTGGGTGAGGTCACAAGAACGGACCTCTTAGGGTCCCTACCCCCTCGGACCACCCGACGGCAGATACCCCAGTGTGTCTCAACCTGTGTTGACTTCGCTGAATCGTCGTTCATCTATGATATTGTAAACTACATTTATGGATTACCTTTCTCTCTTTGACCATTAAATATTCCCGTGACCAAGTCAACGGTCTTACTTAAGGAACTCCTTAGTTCTCAATTGTCTAATGTCTTGGGTTCACCTTCTTACCCTGATTAATTTCTTCTATTATTATAAGAAAGTAAGTAGTGTTGTCTTCTTTTTTTGTATCTATGTTTATTATCGTTGAATCATTCAAGGTACTACTCTGTTATTCCTTCAAAGAGATACTAACGAATAAATAGAATTACTTCAAATAACGTTCAAAAAGTCAAAAGTTATTCTGAACGTTACGACAATTACCTACAATCTCCAAAATCTAATCTCTTTTATAAACTTTATATTATAGAACCACTAACCCTGATACTGAAATGACCCCTTTATACCAACTGTTCATTAATTTTATTCGATCATTAACCTAAAAAAAAGTCTATTTGGTAAAATTTTTCATTGTTTTCTTAAATTCCCACAGACTACGAATTAAAATGAACAGTTGAATCGATCCAATACCATAGTCAACAACAAAAACAAAACAGAACTAAAAAAAAAAAAGACCAGTTTATGGTCAACCTATAATACCACTTTCATAAAACATCTACGTCAGTTGTAAATTTTAACCAAATGAAATTCATTTCTAACGGAAGTCAATGGGAATTGACACTCCCATCCGGAGTAGTTTATTCATTTCCTAGGATTTTGGTTTTTGATTTCAAAGGATCTCTTATTTCTTAAGACGGACTTCTGACATTGTAACTTTAAAACAGAACTCAAAGACGGGAGGGTCGGGTCTAAAGTCCGAACGATATAGGTTGTTGACTAACGTATTCGGTTAAGAACATATATTTTAGATAACGAAGACAAAAAGACATCTTGAAACTGATTATGTCCCACGTAAGTACATTCAATACAACTTGAAAGTATACTCAATATCTGAGATTCAACGCATTTCTCTCGACACTGTTCTACCCCGTCCTTGTCTAACACTATTGTACCATTCTAGGTACCTAACGGGAGTTGTATTGGTGACCTTCTCATCTTACTTCCAAAACATTCTAAACTACTACTATTTGACTTAAAATTTTCTACTTTACCTTTCGGAAAATCTGTTTTTCCTTTTAACTAAACCTGACACTTTATATTTAACCCTTTATCTTTATTATAAGACCCAATACTATGTACTTAATCTTTCGGACCTAAAGACGATAACTAACTTAATTCGTCCGTATACCTCTTATTACCTTAATCTTATCTTATAATCTTATTACACCTCACTAGTCGTCAGATCGACAAAAGACAATTAAAGAGACCTTCAATGTCTCTGGATCCGTTGAGTACAAGGGACACCTTAGCCAAAAGGGTCACTTCATTATTGTTGTTGTTATCATTATTATTGTCATTATTATTACCGTTCTTCTTGTTCTCTACTATTTCTCGTCGATCACAAGGATATAAAATGTGATACAGACTACGTGTCTAGTTTCGGAACAGTATATAATGGGTAAATTAGATGAGTGACTTTTATTTTATTAATATCTATCGAGAAAGTTCCACTACGTCTATTCTCCTGAAACTTACCTTTAGGGATAAAGAGACAAAGACAAAATAATGAATATAATACCTCTATTTGTTTGTCGTACTATCAGATTTGTATGAGTGGTCTCGATTTTTACCAGTCTCATTGATTGGACTGGTCTCAAGTGTAGATCGAAATCTCTTTATCCTTAATAATACCTGTCTTCTACGGATCTCTTCCTTTACCGTAGGTCGAGGTGTCATAAGAACGGACCCTTTAGGGTGTCTCCTCGGACCGTCCGATATCAGGAACCCAAACGTTCCTCAGTCTGTACTGACTGACTCGTGTGTCGGGTACCTGACTTCTCCTATATATACTGTATATGATATCGATTATTTACCCTAGGATAGACCTACACCTGTTCGAGATGGTACAATGAGTGTACATAGGGGGAGGACGCAGTCAGTCTCAGGAACCTCCTTTGTCTACTGTATGTATTTACCCCATTGACTTTTGTTAAATTAATTCCTTTTTGTGTTAATAAATGTTTCAACAACCGTCTCAATTCCCTTTGTTTACAATATCACTTCGTAAGAAGGTTTGTTGTCGGCCCTCGATACTCGTGGGGTTCCGGACTTCTACTTTTGACCCTCGTTACCAGTCTTATGTCCCTCTCATCGAGACTCCACCTCGGTGGGACGTCCTCAACCCGGAACCAATCTCCCTTCGTCACTAGGACACCGGGTCTGGGAAGGGAAGAGGGTGGGACGTCAGAAGGAGGTCTTTGAGCTTTGGTGTGACGTCTATAGATATTTGTTTCGTTGATGATCATTATAGTGAAATTTTTTCTTTAATAAATAAATAAACAAACAAAAACCGACACGACCCAGGAGCAACGACGAACCCGAAAAGAGATCAACGTCATTCGCCTGCGATGAGAGATCGACACTCCGAAGAATCACACCACCGAAGAGAATGACACCTCGTGTCCGACATCCCGTACGTCCGAAGTCATCAACACTGTGTACCCGAGTCATAACGTTGAGGCCCGAGATTTCGTATCCGAGTTATCAACCTCCCGTGTTCGAATTCAACGAGACACTGTACACCTTAGAAGGACCTAGTCCCCAACTTGGACACTGAGGACGTAACCGTCCTTCTAGGAAATGGTGACTCGGTAGTCCCTTCGGGGACATTTCAGTGAAAATCAAGGATTTAAAAACATATAGTCTCTTTCTGGTCTCATAGAACTTCCTATTTTGTAAGAAACTGTTTCGTCTTCTTTTTGTATTGTAAAAAAAATGATACTGAAAATAGAAGACGGTAGTCTCAAAATAGTAGATGTTTGGTGAGATGTATCTGTTTTATACTTTTGATACAGAGTCTCTTCAATCTCTATGACCGGGTCACAAATCAATGTTTTACTGATCCTGTTCGACGTTCCAGAAAGAAAGATTTCAATTACTAGGGTTTGAGGGATCGATTCAGACACTCAGACACAGACAAAACATTTATTCTAGTAAACATGTGAAGGAGAAAATTTAAAGTGTATATTCCCTATAGTATGACTATAAAGAGAAAGAGACAGACTGAATGAAGTGAGTCACACTGTTAGACACCCAGACGGCTACAACGACGTCTACTGTATAAAGTAAGAAAAATCACTGACTTATCATAAGATAACATATACACATGGTGTAGAAACCCGAAAGGTCCATCGTGATCACTATTTCTTCGACGGACGTTACGTACTCTATAACCAAGCTAGGGACCCAACCCTTCTAGGAGATCTCCTCCCGTACCGTTGGGTGAGGTTATAAGAACGGACCTCTTAGAGTAACTGTCTCCTCGGATCGTCCTATATCAGGTATCCCAGTGTTACTCAACCTGTACTCACTTCGTTGAACCGTGTGGTGTAGAAATAGGTAAGTAGACAACTACCTGTAAATCCGACTACACATGTGTAACGATATAAATTTTACTCAATAGTTATCTCTGGATGACATATCGTATCCCTTGAGACGAATTACAACACACCGTCGGACCTACCCTCCCCTCAGACCCCCTCTTACCTACACACATACACATATCAACTCAACGAAACGATACTTGGACTTTAACAGTGTTGTAACAATAAACCGACACACACGATTCAACGAAGTCAACACAGACTGAGACGTTGGGGTGTCTAACCCTGGGTGGTCCTAGGAGATCGGTACCCTAAGAGGTCCGTTCTTATGACCTCTCCCAACGGTAAAGGAGGAAGTCCCCCAGAAGGACTGGGTCCCAAGTTTGGACGTAGAGAATGTAGAGGACGTAAGTGTCCACCCAAGAAATGGTGATCGTAGTGGATCCTTTGGGATAAGTCGATATAAGGTTATATTTTATCTTTCAAACTTTTTTATTTCCATTACTAGAAAGATAATGTTATGTCCAAGGTGGTTTTACCCGAAGGGACCACCGAGTCTACCATTTCTTAAAGGGACATTACGTCCTCTGGGTCCAATAGGGGACCTCTTCCCTTACCGATTGGTGAGTTCGTAAGAACGGACCTCTTAGAGTACCTGTCTCCTCGGACCATCCAAGTACACCAGTGTTTCTCAACCTGTTTTGACTCGTTGATTGTGAAAGTGAAATAAAGGGGGTCTTATTAACCAGTGGCTGAGGACAAGGATGGATTTAAACCGAAGAGTGTCACTCAATTAGAGTGGACTCCGTTAAAATAAAAGTATAAAGATGTTTTTTATATAAGATTAGAAGTAAAAAAGACAGAAGTAACAAATGACCAATATAAAAAAAAGGACGAAAAAAGGAACACAGAGAGAGAGCCTGAGTTAACTTGTAGTAAAAAGAAAATAATTATTAAAGGAAGACGTTTATTTTTACGAGTCCAGAACTCGTAAATTTTTTTAGGGAATTGGTGGACTTATAAAATTGACTATAATAGTGAAAGATTAGATAATGACGAAGTTCAAAGATGAAACTCGTAAAGTGGTTGTAGTATTTGTAATAAAATTTTAAGTGTTGATTTTAATGAAGAGAGAATAAAGGGATTAGGAAAAGTTAGACGTCTTAAGTGAGACTTAAGACAGACTTGGTAAGGCAACTTCGACGAAAGAAATTTTATTGGTCTAATCCTTTTAAATAAGACTTTGAGAAAAAAAAGGAGACATAAGTAAGGGATTTTACACAGATGTCTTAAACAAAACAATAGTCCTCATAGTAAGAACTTTACAAAAGAAGAAACAAAAAGTTATTACGGTATGACAAGATCAAGGGAATTAAGAGTAAGTTAAATCGACAGGGGAAACTACACAGATAAGGATAAAAGGAAAATTTTTACATTCAATAAGTATAGACAAGACGTGAGAGATCAGATTGACGTATAAAAAGACTTGACAGAAGTCGTGAGGGGTGTAAGTCAAGAGTAAACATATTTACAGTAATAGTGAGAAGGAAGATTAGTATTAAGAAGTGAAAGTTGTTGGATCACTATTAAGATAAACACACAAAAGATTTCGTAAAAGAAAACTAATATATTAATGTCTTTTATACGACCTTTTAAAAAGACGTCGGTCCATAAATAAGAGGAGAACCCACTAGCGTCATATATAACGTCATAAAATTCCACGTCTCTGTAAGAAGTTTTCTTTACTAAAAGAAACTAGTTTAATCCACAAGATCACCAAAGTGGTCTTAGGGAGAGGGAACGACAGCGAATCAACGATTCAGTACAGGTTGAGAAAACACTAGGGACCGAGGTGTAGGTACCCCAAAGGGTCCGTTCTTATAAGATCACCTAACGGTAAAAGGAGAGGTCCCCTAGAAGGGTTGGGTCCCTAACTTGGACGTAGAGGACTTAACCGTCCACCCAAGAAATGTCGACTTAGTGGACCCTTCGGAGAAAGAAAGAGTATTTTACGACGATAAACGGTGGTCTTTAAACCGAAGTATCTTTTGTGTGATGTCCTACCATAAGGTTCACTTCAAGGTTTAAGGTCTATCTTAAAGAGACCTACCAAGGTAATACAAGGGTAATTGATTGATTAGATCAAAGTTTTATAACCACAATAGAAAAGAAGACAAGGGTTATCAGATTTGGATTGGTGAGTTATTTTAACCAATTAAGATAAAATTGTTCTGAGTATGTCAGTGAGGAGAAAGAAGGGTAAAGGTACTTATAATTGGATGTGACGTCTGATACAAAACAGAGTCTTTGTTTTAAAGTCTTGTATTAAAAATAAATCAAAAGAATAAAAGTATTCAAATTCGGTACCATAAAATTTAAATGTTTAATTTTAAAAGTGACCATTTCGATCACTTCTCATCTTTATTAAAATATATAGTATGACCGTAAATTTTCTTTGAAAGATTCTGTAGTGATATTAATGAGATTGTTCTTCCTAAAGTAGGAAGTACCTTCATATATAATCTAAAGAGAATCCTACGAATTTTAGTATTTTATAAAAATAATAGAAGTAATTAATTAATTAAATAAATTATTTTGAAACCTCCACAAGTTAATACGGACTCAAGTACTGTACATACCCTTATATATTTCTATTTGTGTCGATACAGTCCGGTAATACGTGTGTACATACAAACACACAAGTAAGGTTCATTTTGTTGACTAATGAGACCTCCTTTTGAATGAGTCACTTTCGATGGTTTATTCACTTTTTTTCTTTTTGATGGTACATTGTTTCACGAAGAAAATTTATTTCGTACTATATACATCCACTGATACTAATATTCGATATGTTCTGACCTAATTCTATAAATAAATAAGGCCTGTATATACAACACAAATGATATGGACCAGAGTCCTTATGAAGAGAGTGGGGAGTAATTGTATACGTGTCTAATTAACGGTGCAATCCAGAAATAAGTTGATGGAATTAAGGGGGATACAGACACAACCACACACAATATATCTTGTGTCACCAAATCTGAAGTACTAAACTTTAACGTGTCGTACCTAAGTTTGAGAAAGGATAACTAATTCGGTTGAAAATCATTCTCTTCAATTTTTAAGAAGGGTGGTGTCGTTACCATCTTTTATAAAAAATAGTATTCTCAACACTTTTAATCTAATTTTACGGAACTGTGTATTATGAAGGAGTCAGTCACAATAGTCGATAATTCATAAATAATAGTATAGTAGGTAAATAGAGAGTCTATAACTGAAAGACAATTTAATATATACATCACATATCAATAAAACCGGGTGTCTAAAGATATTCCAACACGTAATTAAAAGACAACGACGATATCGTTTAATAGTGTCTGAAAAACCGAATTTTATTAAATTAAAAAATTTTATTATATTTAAAATAATTCGATGTTTATCGACACTTTTCTTCTCTTCACTTTTCGTTTCCACTTTTCCTTTCTATTTGAGTAAACTTACGTCTCAAGGTTTCTTATCGTTCCTGTCTATTCTTTCGGAAGGAGTCGTTAGTTACGTTTCTTTATCTCCTTTTGTTGTCTTACCCTTTCTGATCTCTAGAGAAGTTCTTTTAGTCTATGGTTCCCTTATAGAGTATGTTGCTACCCTTGTTATTTCTCTGTCTTTACTATCCCTGGATTGTCTTCGTCTTCTATAATTCTTCTCCACCTTTCTTATGTGTCTTGACATTTTTTTTCTAGAAGTACTGGGTCCATTAGTACTACCACACTAGAGAGTGGATCTCGGTCTATAGGACCTTACACTTCAGTTCACCCGGAATCTTTCGTAGTGATGCTTGTTTCGATCACCTCCACTACCTTAAGGTCAACTCGATAAAATTTAGAATTTTCCACTACGACACTTTCACGACGGATTAATACAGTCGTTTAAATCTTTTGAGTCGTCACTGGTGTCCTGACCTTTTCCAGTCAAAAGTAAGATTAGGGTTTCTTTCCGTTACGGTTTCTTACAAGTTTGATGGTGTGTTAACGTGAGTATAGTGTGCGATCATTTCATTATGAGTTTTAAGAGTTTCGGTCCGAAGTCCTTATGCACTTAGTACTTGGAGGTCTACAAGTTCGACCAAAATCTTTTCTGTCTCCTTGGTCTCTAGTTTAACGGTTGTAGGTGTCCTAGTATCTCTTTCGTTCTCTCAAGGTCTTTTTACAGATAAAGACGAAATAACTGATACGGTTTCGGAAACTGACACACCTAGTGTTATTTGACACCTTTTAAGACTTTCTCTATCCTTATGGTATAGTGGACTGGACGGAGAACTCTTTAGACATACGTCCAGTCCTTCGTTGTCAATCTTGACCTGTACCTTGTTGTCTAACCAAGGTTTATCCTTTTCCTCATACGGCTCCGAGATATAACAGTGGGACAAGTAAATTGAAGATACGTCTCATGTAGTACTCTTTGCGACCCGATTTTCTTCGTGTTCGACCTTATCTCTAACGACCCTCTTTATAGTATTGGAGTCTATACGTCTACTTTTTTGTGTGAGTACCGTCTTTCACTTCTTCTTGATTTCTCGGAGAACTACTTTCACTGTCTCCTCTCACTTTTTCAACCGAATTTAGAGTTGTAAGACTTTTGACTCTAGTACCAAAGGTCAGGGTAGTGAAGTAGAGTTTATCTACCCCTTTGTCACCTTTGTCACCGTCTGAAATATAAAACCCCGAGGTTTTAGTGACGTCTACCACTGACGTCGGTACTTCAATTTTCTGCGAATGAGGAAGCTTCCTTTCAATACTGGTTGGATCTGACATATAATGTTTCGTCTATGTAATGAAACAGTTGTTTCCAGACAGATCAGTTTCGATACCAAAAAGTCATCAGTACATACCTATACTCTCAACCTGATATTTCTTTCGACTCACGGCTTCTTAACTACGAAAACTTGACACCATAACCTCTTCTGACAACTCTCAGGGAACCTGACGTTCTTCTAGGTTGGTCAAGTAAGACTTCCTCTAGTCAGGACCCACAAGTAACCTTCAAGACAACAACTTCGACTTTGAGGTTATGAAACAGGTGGACTACCCTTCTCGACTGAGTAAACTTTTCTGGGACTACGACCCTTTCTAACTCCAGTCCTCCTCTTCCCCTACTGTCTACTACTCTACGAACCTACCGTAGTGGTTGAGTTACCTGTACTCAAACACATTTGAGACCCTCAACTACCTGTCCCTCCGGACCGTATGACACCAAGTACACCAACGTTTCTCAGTCTGTGCTGACTCACTGACTTGACTTGACTTGACTTATTTGTAAAGACTTACAGTCTTCAAGTTTTACCGAGAATTGTATGTTACAACCGGTCCGACGTAAGAAAAACCTCCGGTATCCTCTCTTAGACGGAATACATCTGACGTCTCCGGTGGATATGGGAATCGAGTACCAAGGCAGGAGAAAATAGTCATAATCGTCTTATTATAAAAGTGTAAAGAGGAAGACTAAGACTGGACAAGATCTTACTAGGAACACTAATGTAACCCGGTTGAACTATTAGGTCCTACTAGGATAGAGTTTTTGGAAATAAAATTAGTGTAGACGTTTCAGGACAGATGAAACATTTTATAAATGTGTAAAGTCCCTAATTCTTCACCTGTAGAAACCCCCGGTGATAAGAAAGATAGTATACGTCCTAGCTATCGAAAACACAATAAAAATCAAAGATGTTACGATCACATATATAAGACGTAGACTCACATGTTATTAACAACTCGTCTATTTAGTCATTACCTTCTTACTTATCACTTATTATCTTTTAGAATCTTTATGGACCTAAAGGAAATGATAACGACGATGACGATGACGACGATTCAACGAAGTCATCACAGGCTGAGACACGCTGGGGTATCTACCATCGGGTGGTCCGAGGGGGCAGGGACCCTAAGAGGTCCGTTCTTATGACCTCACCCAACGGTAAAGGAAGAAATAACGACAATGATGAATTAATAAGTTTGGTCTCGAAGGACGTGAGACGATTTCATCGTTGATTGAGAACCTTCTAAAACCGAAAAGATAGATAAAATTTTTCCGAATGGATGTATAATATTTAGTCGAACCCTGTATCGAGGTTATTCTTGACACGAGAGTCCTGTACGAAGGTAGTAAAGAATTCGAGAGTTGTACATGCACGACATTCATGTTACCATTCTGGTAAAACTTATTTACTGTACACAGTCCACACAAAGAAGCTCCACTTACGACTTCAAAAGTAGAACTCAACACTACGACGAATCTTGTAAGATTCAACATTAAACTTGAACTTGTGGGAAAAGTGAATCGTCTTACAGTATAAAAAAAGACATAGTTGATTTCTCTCCGTGAATCGAGATTTAAGTACTTCCGAATTATATTACACAAACTACATAGTCAAATCTACGGTCGATAAATGTATCTAACACAATGAGTAACATGTGGTTGTAGAACGAAATTCGATGTCATTTTCTCGAAACGTAAACTTACAAAATAAATGATTGACGAGTCTCAACAATAAGTTATAAGTCAAAGATGTCAAAGTGTTTCGAGTCACCTTAAAAACGAGTAGTTAAATTTGAAATTAGTACCGTTTCGTCATGTATCTATTACTAAATAACCAAGTTTTATCTTGGTACTTTACTGTACTTTTTACAAGTATAGAACTAACTTTATACTTGTAAATGTTCCAATAATATAAATTAAGTGAAGTACAGTCGTCGTGTTTATCTCAAAAGTCACAATATAGGGACATAAGTAAACGTAGTGTTTGAGAGTCTGACTTCCGACAACAGAGTTCGTCAAGTCTGTCGACATCCGTCTTTTGAGACATACACTGTAACGAACAATAAATGTAAAAAATATCTATTTAGATTTTAAATTTTAAGAATATTAGTCGATCTCAATAAACAAACTTTCTTGTGAGGGATATGGTACTATGACTGAATTTTGAGAAATTGTCTTAACTTAATATATTCTTTATAGGAGTCACCTTCAAAATGATTCAAGTTTGGACAGATATCCTACGAAATAAACCTTACATCTGTAAAACCATTTGTACTTTAAATACTAGTGTATATGTTTTTATGACTATCTACATCAATGGTTCGTCTAAAAAAACCAAGGAATCAATTACGGATACCTTTCCTCATTATCTTAACGGTTCTTATAACAATTCATATAGGTTTCCGATTAAGAATGAATATAGGGTTTTTGTTTTCCCTTTTTTTTGTTTCGGACAACTTTTTAACACCCTTTAACCTGGACGAAAACCTCTTCCGTTACCGTTGGGTGAGGTCATGAGAACGGACCTTTTAGGGTACCTGTCTCCTCGGACCATCCGACGTCAGGTACCCCAGCGTTTCTCAACCTCTGTTGACTTACTAAAGTGAAAGTAAAAAGTGAAAGTACGTAACCTCTTCCTTCACCGTTGGGTGAGGTCACAAGAACGGACCTCTTAGGGTCCCTACCCCCTCGGACCACCCGACGGCAGATACCCCAGCACGTCTCAGTCTGTGTTGACTTCACTGAATCGTCGTCGTCCTGGACGAAACCGCATTTCCTCCATTAGGTCTGCCACTGGAGACAAAAGGAAAGAACAACAAGAACAACTCAACGAGTCAACACAACCTGAGAAACGCTGGGGTACCTACCGTCGTACGGTCCGAAGGAACAAGAAATGACAGAGGGTCTCGAACGAGCTTGAGTACAGGTAGTTCAGTCACTACGGTAGGTTCGTAGAGTAGGAGACGTCAGTGGAAGAGGAGGACGGAAGTTAGAAAGGGTCGTAGACCCAGAAAAGATTACTTAGCCGAGAAACGTAGTCCACCGGTTTCATAACCTCAAAGTCGAAATCGTAGTCAGGAAGGTTACTTATAAGTCCTGACTAAAGGAAATCCTAACTGATCAAACTAGAGGAACATCAGGTTCCCTGAGAGTTTTCAGAAAAGGTTGTGGTGTCAAGTTCTCATAGACAAGAAACCACGAGTCGAATGAAATACCAGGTTAAGAGTGTAAGTATGCACTGATGACCTTTTGGTATCGAAACTACTTTGTCTTGAAACAACCGTTTCATTACAGAGACGAAAAATTATGTGACAGATCCAAACAGTATCGAAGAGAAGGTTCCTCGTTCGTAGAAAATTAAAGTACCGACATCAGTAGTAGTCGTCACTAAAACCTCGGGTTCTTTTATTCGGGTTCTTTTAGTGATAAAGGTAACAAAAGAATAGATAAACGGTACTTCACTACCCTGGTCTACGGTACTAAAAAAACTTACAACTCAAAATTCGGTTGAAAAAGTGAGAGAAGAAAGTGGAAGTTGTTCTCTGAGAAATCAACGAAAATCGAAGGAAGGCATTACCACCACAGTAGATGTATAGACTCCAATAACTATAAAGAGGACGTCGGAACTATCGTCAAATACGAAGTAGATCGAACTGTAAACTTTACTACATGAGACGTATATTCGATTTATTCGTTCAAAGTTATATGTCGTAACTACATGAGGAAAGGGGGGAAAATTGGTCGGAAACAAGGTATAGGCCCGATGGACAACAAAGAACTGGACATATGTCCAAAGTGTCCTACGTCCATTCCACCAGACCGTAAACGTAACAAAATTCTTAAAAGACGTCAAACAACACTAGGTGTGTCAGTTACCGAAATTGTAACAGTTACTTCGTCTTCATCTACAAGTAGACCTTAAGAGAATGAAAAAGATACTAGGTTGTCTACAACCGTCAAACTAGGGAGACCGAAAAGATTTACGTCGAACTTGTAGACCTTAAAGAGTCAAGTACAAGACAACTTCGGATCGAACCTCTTAAAACTCGTAATGAAAAGACAGAAGGATTACAATAGAATTCGTGGTGACACGATAATATCCAAAACCCCCTGCGAACATCAGGGTAGTCAACTACGACAGTGACACGAAGACGTCACTTAGTAAGAAAGTAAAAGGAAGGGTCACAATGTCAAGTGATAAAAAAAGACCTCTATAAATCTTGTGAAACAGAGACCTGTGACTGCACCCGGGAAACCTTTACAGAAAACTTTTTGGACTTATAGTGGTAGGGAACGAAAAGACTTTTTCATCGAATGAAACCTTTTGTTGACGTCTACAGTCTTTGTACTAGGAATTTCAAAAAGTCCCCTTGACAGAGAAATATGGTTAGTGTAAATATAGTTAATGTCCTCTGTACCCCCCTTAGGGACCCAACCCTTCTAACAGGTCTCCTCCCGTACCGTTGGTTGAGGTCATAAGTACGGACTTAAGGAACTTGTCCGTCCGAGGTCAGGTATCACAATGTCTCAGACTGTGTTACCTTTGTTGGCTCGTGTGTGTGTAAATAAATTAGGTCTTCCTCGGATTACCTCATTGGTTTACAGTGTCAAAGGAGGAGTGTCAGGGCAAAACGGGGACAATGGAGTATATTAATAATTATCGAGAAGGTCTACCACTTCACCATTTCTTAGGTGGACGTAACATCCTCCGTCTCCAAACTAGGGACCCAGTCCTTTTCTAGACCTCATCCTTTACATTGGGTGAAGTTATAAGAACGGACCTTTTAAGGTACCTGTCTTCTTAGATCATCCGACATCAGATATCCCAGAGTTTCTCAACCTGTCTTGACTCTCTGACTTGTGTATGTGTGTGGACTATGAGTGTTTGTAAAGGATTATCCTACTATTTAATATACTAGTGTATTTTGAATTGTCGGATTATGAATTTTAGGATTTTTTTTTGGAAGTAACAACTCTTCTTTTACGAAGGACTTGATTTTTCTGAGGATCTTAAACACGTTGAAAATGATAGGATAATCTTTTTCTCAGTACTTAAAACTTCTTGTTAGAAACTCTTGACTAGATAAACTACACATATAACGAACCAGATCAGACTGTCAAAGTAATTTAACCACATTAAAAGAAACCGTCTTTTCACTAACATAGATTAAAGTCTCGGTTTAGAGAACTCTTAGGATTCGATTGTTAACGTTATACTCTTCGAATAGTTGATAAATTTAAAATACAATTCCTAAACAACGTGAATTACCTTAAAAAATTTCTAAAATTTTAAAATCTCTTCTCACTTTATCCTCTGTAAACGAATATTTAATGATAAGACTCCCTTGTAATGTTTGAGGTTGTAATTTTCCTAAAATATGAACACAAACGGATGGTAGTTACAAGAACTGAAATATACAAATAATAGTAGATCATTATACATCTTAAAAAATTACTTTACTGTATCGACTTAATTATAATTACCATTGGTTTAATTTTGTGTTCTTAGGTGACCAAAACAAACATAGACGTAATATAAAATTATCGTGACACCTGAACTCCTTTTATCACTATCTTGTGTACTAAAAAGGGGATGTCTTTAGCACCGTAGTTTTTATTGTAGTGTTGGTGGTATTAATTATTGTCATGGACAATATTAGGACTGTCCCTTGTCTTCATTTAGAGTTTACCCCATAAAACTTCTCTCAATCTATTTCCTCGTTAAAAGTTTTCAATATCTCCTTCACGTCAGTCCATATCTCTTTGGTGTTCTCTATTAAGTTGTAACACCCGAACATTGTCTTCCCGACAATACTGGGTCTTTGAGGGTCTATCACTCAGGTCCATTATTAGTTCGGAGTGAAAAGGTTAAAATGAAGACCAAGAGGGATTACCGGCTTCAGTGGTCTCAAACTCTTCAGAATGGTATGTCTGAAGTTAAAGGGTCCCATCCCTCATCCCACCTTTGAGTACGTCTCATCGAGAAATCCTCTTTTATATCCTGTAGATCGTTTTTGAGAGTCTCCTCCGTTACCGTGGGGTGAGGTCATGAGAACGGACCTTTTACGGTACCTGTCTCCCCGGACCATCCGACGTCAGGTACCTCAGTGATTCTCAACCTGTGCTGATTCTCTGAAGTGAAAGTGAAAAATGAAAGTACGTAACCTCTTCCTTTACCGTTACGTGAGGTCACAAGAACGGACCTCTTAGGGTCCCTGCTCCCTCGGACCACCCGACGGTAGATACCCCAGTGTGTCTCAACCTGTACTGACTTCACTGAATCGTCGTCGTCGTTTTTGAGAGTAGTTGAATAGTCCTGACTGAAGAAACTTGTGAATGACCTATATATACGGTTCATTGAATTAGATATGTTGTTACTATATCTTAACACGTAAAGGAAGAGTAAAATATCTACTTTGAGTTTGATAAATTCATTTAAAAAGTTCCAACATTGAAATGATTATCCTTTTAAAAGTATTTTGGGTTTAGACAAATTTTTGTGATTCGTGTAATGAAAGGAACTTCCAAAGTCTATCGACTACGTCTGACCGTATTGACCACCTTGAGAGAGATCAGGAAGTTGTGTACCCAACCTTCAAGAATTGGACCATCAAATGTTTCCGAATAAAAGTCCACCCGTCTCCAAGCGTAACCACGTCTACCGAAAATTAACAACTACGGACCCATACACGTATACACGACAGTACAGGGTGAGAAACACTAGGAAACTTGACATCGGGTGGACCGAGGAGACAGGTACCCTAATAGGTCCGTTCTTATGACCTCACCTAACGGTACGGGAGGAGGTCCCCTAGAAGGACTGGGTCCCAACCTTGGGTGTAGAGGACACAGAGGACGTAACGTGCTCCTAAGAAATGTCGAATTTGGTGACCCATCCCCAGAAATTAGGAGTCTTTTGTACGGTAAAACAATAAGTTCGAACTTACATCGAAATCTTCAAAACAGGCGTCTCCTCAAAGAGTCGGAACCGTGATAGCTGATAATCCCGACCTGTTAACGAACAACGCACATACCCCTTTAAAGGACACGTAACATCATAGGGTGATCTGTAGTCATCATGGAAGGAAGGTCGACACTGTTAGTTCTTACAGAGACCTACAACTGTTCACAGGACTGTAATTAACCCCCTTAAGAACCAGTAATAAAGAAGTTTATAAAGAAGACAAGAAAAAGAGAAAATCATAAAAGTAATTTGGATATAAAGTTGAACATATATACAGGGTGTCAACAACCTATAGAACAAGGTCCAAAAATCAGAAAAAAAAAAGTGAAAACTTTCAAAGATAGTTGTATAAGAGTTTAAGTCTCTAAGAAAGGAGTCAACACAGGTCAGATGATTACTCGGGTGGGTTCAGTGAGAAGTAAAGAAAATATAGAAAACAAGAGATCGTAAAGAAAAAATAAGGAAGAATCCTAAAGGTAGTGAGACAAATATAATAGGAAGACAAAAATTTACACCACATGAAAAGAAAGAATCTTGAGTATGGTACAATTAGTATCAACAAAATTCAAGGACCAGACTATCAAAGTGGTAAGGACGGTATAGACGAAAACCAAGACTACCAATGACAGAAGTTTGACAAAGAAAAGACAAATCATACCGAACATTGAAAAATTAACTTTAGTCGGTACTATACGATCCATTCTCCTTGAGACTATTTATCCTAAAATTACTATACCACCATTTCACACCCCCCTCCCTTTTACAAGATATAAAGTTCTAATCAAGAGTCAGAAAATCACTTGGACACGGGGTTCGACACTTGAAATGTTCGCGGAAATCAAGGGGTAAGAGGAATAGACAGAGACGGAAGTCATCTTGTTTCTACCGTTCTCTCCCGACTTCACTATATAAAGAAAAGAGGGTCCAGTTAACCCGGGACTCCTCGGGGTCATCTAATCGGAGTCTAAAATTTTACAAAGTAATAACCATCCGGAATGATCTGGAACTCGGAGTCATATACGAATAACACTATGTAGTCGTATACGATTTACTCTGTGGGTATCCACGGTACTGTTAAGGTACCGATTGGTATTTTCCAGGATTTCATCTATCACCGTGTTAAGCACCTATAGGGGTGGAAGGAGTTTTATCGACCTTATGAAGAGGGTAAGTAATCAGATACTTTAATGGGTGGTTATATTTTTTACGTTGGGGTATGGGACCATGAAAGACGGAGGCTCTACCGGACGTCAGATAGATATTTAACACATGGAGGGTCTTATTGAAGAAAGAGAAGAACGTCCTTTCTTAAGTACTCGAATGTTCTCGTTCGATATCACTGAGAAACGGTGGGGTACCTAACATTGGACGGTATTGACAGGTACCCGTAAGAGGTCCGTTCTTATGACCTCACTCAACGGTACGAGAGGAGGTTCCCTTGTTCTTCAAAATTTTGTGAACGACACTCTTGAACCATCTCGAGGTCCTTCATTTTACACCAGTGATAGAATGTGAGTGTGAGTTTTTTACACCACTGGGGGATAATGAACCGAGGTGACTTTAAAAATTACGAGTCTAAAAAAGTACGACTCGGAGGTTGTTAGGTGTTAATGTCAAGTCCAAAAGGATGGAGACGTGACCAAGGACTCCACCAAAGACGAGTACCCAGAGGAGAATCAGTCATCACTAAGAAAAATAGGTGAACAGACAGAGAGGATAAAACTACTTTCACTAAACAGAAAACTGAAGTGAAGAGACTGTCTAAATTCTTCTTAACAACTCAAAAAGTCAAACAAGTCCAAAAATAAACAATCTCACATAACTACCGAAGGAACGTACGACCTCGTCTTTGACCTTCAGACCCCTGACGAAAAAATTGGTTCCCATTTAAAGTACTGAAACACCTCCACTCCGATCTGAAATGTTTACCGGACTCTATTTACCGTTCATATGTGCTTCCCGGAATTCGTTCCGGACGTCCGATGTCGAACTATTACTTGAGATAAACGTCAGACATACATACACACGTGAACGTACACATGTGTACACACAATTGTGTACATGTGTGTGTACGTGGGATCGAAATCGACTACACACCGACCGTCTCTACCGAATTTATTTTGATTCCGTTCGTAAATTCGTCCCAAAGTATAACGACGTCTCATAATTCCTTCGGGATTGAGAATCTTAAATCACGATCCGTAAGAACCTGTTGAAATCTATCCATCGAGATTAAATTAAGATATCTCCATTGATACTTAGCTGATCTTTTGAAACCCAAGCATACCAAATAAGTATCTAAGAATCCGTAGTGAGAAATAAGGAACTTTAGTTTAACCAAGAACAAGTGGTGGGTATTTTTCACCAACTAATACTTTATCACTATACGACAGATAATTTTATTACACGGTAAAAATACTGTAGTTCATCTCTTTGTTTAATAACGTTTTATTATATCGTCGTAATTATCAGACCCAGACCTTATGAACTTAGAAATCTCAGTCTAAACGAATTTTTGCCTCTGCTTTGATCTACCTAAATTCTCACGAAGTCAGAATACTAATCCTACTTTTACCATGTCCTTATTTTTGTTTTATTTTGTCTAGTCCGACTAATTTAACCTCCTTCTCTCTATAAGAATTCCTTTTCTAACTCTAGATTAGATAGAATCTCCTATCGAATCTTCATGGATTCTCCTTTTAATATAGAACTTCAAGTCAGATTTGACTATTCGTGACCATGTATTGATGAAAAATTTTCCGGTAATTTTATTTCTTCGTAAAATTTACGTTAACTCTTTATCACTGATTACGGGTTTCTTTAAATTGTCCCTTCTTGTTTTATAAGGTCTCATCTACATTTACTGAGGGTGTTTCTTGTAGTCCCAAGTTCTTTGGTAACTCTCTGTGGGAACTTTCGATACTGAATTCCTAGGTACGATTCTTGTCGGGTAATTTCTAATACTGTTCGTATCGATCTTCAATTTTTGAGATCGATATAAACTCTCTCCTTCCAGACTCCTAATCTTATATCTGTAATTTCCACCCCTACTACGCTAGTGGACATAGAACCCCCTTGTACGGGTCCGACTCTCTTCTATGTTGTTTCAATAGTTACTGTCTATTTCAGACACAGACTTTATCTGCAACTCGACTTCGTTCTCATGGAGGGTCGATCTCGATACGTTGAATCCTTTCATCTCCTTTTAGTGTAAATAATCTATATAAACTGTAACTTATTATTAAAGACTTCGAGACTTCCTTAACACGGGTAAGGTCACCCTCTGGGGTCCCTGTCACCGACTTTCTTATGGACGAGAGAGGTCTACGACCCTATGGGAGACTTTGTACACCGAATCTTCCTGAATCTTGGATGCGAGACTGAAAAGAGAAGGAGGTTACCAAAGGGGTCTTCGGGTGTACCAAATGAGAGTTTCAACGGATTGCTCAGTAAACGAATTTACCCTGGAAAAGTTACTCCGAATCGGAATGATGAGATAAATTTTGATAGTAGATAACGAGAATACCAAAAATGAATCATGTACATAAAAAAAAAGGGGTTATCATGTAAACTCTTGAAATATATTGAATAATTATAATAATACTTAACGAATAAAACAGTGTAATAGATCTTATATTCTAAGTACTCTCGTCTCTATAAACTATACAAAATAATTGATCACATAGGATTCTAAAATTCTTTCACTGACTATGTATCCTCAGAGAGTCGTTTATAAACAAATTACTTATGTTAAACGAATTCATGTAAAACATGAATACTGTGAACCTTTATTTGATAATGTTGAAGACCCTGAGATGACCGTAGTGTGTAAAGGTCTCTCCTTAATAATCGAGGATGGTTCGTATTTTTGGGGAAACTGTCTTTTAATTGTCTAACTCTCTTAACCGACTTACTAAAATCCTAAATTTAATTCTGAAATTTTGAAATCAGTAATTAAGTGTTCTTCTCCTAAAATAAAAGTTGAAATTAAATACCGTATGAATTGTAGTAACGTCAAATTAGAAACTTAAAGAAGGATTTTTCATGATCTTTTAAACATAATTTAATATTACATAGGGTCGTAAAACTGTTTCAAAAACAACACTTTTTTATAAACCTGTAGAAAAAATGATCTTCAAGGATTACAATAAACTTAAATAACTCAAGTAAGACTATATTATAGTTAAGATTAACTATATTGTAATACTTATTATACTAACCTGAATTAAACGAAATTTTAATCATGTTTCTTATTTAAAAAATGATTGTCATATCTGACGAGAACCTTAATTACATCACTTATATGACAAAACTAAGTTCGTAGGACATAGGACGTAACTTGTATCTGACCACTAAGCAAAGAATGTACCATCATATGTACAAAGTTACGGTAAGAGGGTTTAGTAGGGTGGGAGAGGGAGAGGGTGTCTCAGGTTTTCAGACGAAATGTGTAGACACAGAGAAAACGACAGAGCGTATTTCCCAATAGGAATGGTAGAAAGATTTAAGGTATATATACACAATCATATGACATAACCATAAAAAGAAAGACCGAATGAAGTGAGACATATTAGTCGAGGTCAAAGTAGGTAGAGAAATCTTGACTAAGTTTACATAATAAAAATTACCGACTCATTATGAGGTAACACATATACAGGGTGTCGAAAGAATAGGTGAGTAGACGACTACCTGTAGATCCAACAAAGGTACAGGACCGATAATATTTGACACGACGCTACTTGTAACCCCATGTGCACAGAGAAAGTTAAGACAAAGGAGTCACACATACGGGTCGTCACCCTAACGACCCAGTATTCCGTCAAGATAAAGGTCAAAAAATTCCTTAGAGGTGTGACAAGAGGTATCACCGACATGATCAAAGGTAAGGGTGGTTGTCACATCCTCCCAAGGGAAAAGAGGTATTGGAGAGGTCGTAAATAACGAACGTCTGAAAACCTAGAGTCTGTAAGACTGACCACACTTCAACATGGAGTAACACCAGAACTAAACGTAAAGAAATTATTACTCACTACAACTCTTAGCAAAGTACACAAACAATCGGTAGGTATACAGAAGAAACCTCTTTACAGATAAATCAAGAAACCGGGTAACAAACTAACCCAGAAAATAAAAAGACCTTAACTCGACGTATTCAACGAACATATAAAAACTCCAATCAACAAACAGTCAACGAAGTAAACGAAAATAAAAGAGGGTAAGTCTTCCGACAGAAAAGTGGAACGAATATAAAAGGAAACAACACGTCTTCGAAAATTAAAATTAATCTAGGGTAAACAAATAAAAACGAAAATAAAGGTCTTAAGACCCTCCACCTAGTATCTCCTAGGACGACACTAAATACAGACTCTCACAAAACGGATACAAGAGGAGATCCTCAAAATATCAAAGACCAGAATGTAAATCTAGAAATTAGGTAAAACTCAAATAAAAACACACGCCACAATCTTTCACTAGATCAAAGTAAGAAAGTGTTTACCAACTGGTCAAAAGGGTCGTGGTGAACAACTTCTCTAACAGAAATGAGGTAACATATAAGAACGGAGGAAACAGTTTCTATTTCATAGGTATCCACACACCTAAATAGAGACCCGAAAGATAAAACAAGGTAACTAGACATGCAGATAGAAACACGGTCATGGTATGACAGAACTACTGACACCGAAACATCATCTCGGACTTCAGTCCGTTCAACTAAGGAGGTCAAGGTAAGAAGAAAGAGTTCTAACGAAACCGATAAACTCCAAAAAACATAAAGGTATGTTTAGAACTTTAATAAACAAGATCAAGACATTTTTTATGGTGACCATCAAACTATCCCTAACGTAACTTAGACATCCAACGAAACCCATCATATGAGTAAAAGTGATATAACTAAGAAGGCTAGGTACTTGTACCATATAAAGAGGTAGACAATCACAGGAGAAACTAAAGAAAGTAGTCACAAAATATCAAAAGATATATATCCAGAAATCAAAGAAATCCATCTGAATAAGGATTCATAAAATAAGAAAAGCAACGTTACCACTTACCTTAACAAAGGAATTAAAGAAAAAGATGAAAGAGTAATAAGCACATATCCTTACGTTCCCTAAAGACACACGACTAAAATATAGGACGGTGTAATGATATAAGTAACTAATCGAGATCATTAAAAGACCACCTCAGAAATCCCAAAACATACATCTCCTAGTACAGTACACCTTTGTCACTCTCAAAATGAAGGAGAAAAGGTTAAAACTAAGGAAATAAAGAAAAAGACGAGACTAACGACACGGGTTTTGAAGGTCTTGATACAACTTATCATCGCCACTTTCACCCGTGGGAACAGAACAAGGACTGAAATCCCCTTTACGAAAGTTAAAAAGTGGTAACTCCTATTACAAACGACACCCAAACAGTATATATCGAAAATAATACAACTCCATACAAGGAAGATAAGGACGAAAGACCTCTCAAAAATAGTATTTACCTACAACTTAAAACAGTTTCCGGAAGAGACGTAGATAACTCTATTAGTATACCAAAAATAAAAAGTTAAACAATTACACCACTTAATGTAACTAACTAAACGCCTATAACTTCTTAGGAACGTAGGGACCCTATTTCGGGTGAACCAGTACCACATACTAGAAAAATTACACAACAACCTAAGACTAACGATCTTAAAACAACTCCTACAAATGTAGATACAAGTAGTCACTGTAACCGGACATCAAAATAAAAAACACACACCGTAGAAACAGTCCAAAACCATGATCCCACTACCACCGGAGTATCTTACTCAAACCTTCAAATGGAAGGAGACGTTAAAAGACCTTCTCAAACTCCTCCTATCCACAATCGAGAAGAGCTTTAAAAACCATCTTAAGTCGACACTTCGGTAGACCTGTACCTGAAAACAAACGACCTTCTAAAGACTAATGTCAAAGTTAAAGACACGAACACTACCCAACTATTCTAAAAGATAAAGAAGGACCAAGTCAAAACCTTTCAACATGAAAAGATTCTTAAACAGGTAAAGAAGGTGCAACAGGTAAATTAACCATATATTAACGACTATCATCAGAGAATACTAGGAAACATAAAGACACAACAGACAACACTAGAGAGGTAAAAGTAAAGATTAAAATAACTAAACTAAAAAGAGAAACGAAGAACTACTCAGACCGATTACCAAACAGTTAAAATAAATAGGAAAGTTTCTTGGTCGAAAACCGAAACAACTAAAAACGATACCAGAGAAAACAAAGAAAACGTAAATAAAGACAGGATTAAAAATTCTAAAGAAAGGAAGATGATTGGGACCCCAAGAGGTAAAGAAGGAACAGATCAACGAAATCCACATCTCAATCCAATAAATAAACTGAAAAAAGAATAAAGAACTCCATACGGACATAACGATACTTGAAAGGAGAATCATGACGAAAATATCACAGGGTGTCCAAAACCCAACAACACAAAAGTAAAAGTAAGTAA
The DNA here is from genome assembly GCA_006410555.1 of Capra ibex. Classification (NCBI taxonomy): domain Eukaryota; kingdom Metazoa; phylum Chordata; class Mammalia; order Artiodactyla; family Bovidae; genus Capra; species Capra ibex. The sequence goes on from SJYO01049755.1 coordinate 21,737,484, forward strand.
AGATACGTATAAAACTAAAGAAAAAACTAAAGAAGACACTAAACAACCAATAAGTCTTCACAGAACAAGTCGTAGGTATAAAACCTTAAAAATCGTCAAAAAGAGGACATTAACTCTAGATTAGAATTACGTAATACCAGTCTTTTCTACCAACCTTACTAAAACTAAAAAAACTTAAATAGTTCCAATCTAAATATCGGGTACTACACTAGATACGACCTCTTCCAAGGTACTCGTGAACTCTTTTTCCACTTTAAGTAACAAAACCCCACTTTACAGGATATCTATAGTCAATCCAGATTGACCAGATAACATAGTAAATTTCAAACGCAAAGAAACAATTAAAAGACAAATCAACTAGACAGGTATCCACACTCACCCCATAATTTCAGAGGGTGATAATAACACAATAACAATTAAAGGGGAAATATGAACAACCGTAAGTAGAATGTATGACACCACGAGGATACAACCCACGTATATATAAATATTAACAATATAGAAGAAGAACCTAACTAGGAAACTAGTAATGCATCACCGGAAGAAACAGAGAAAAGTGTCGGAAACAAAATTTCAGATAAAATAACCTACACTCATAACGGTGAGGACGAAAGAAAATCAGAGATAAACGTACCTTATAGAAAAAGGTCGGGAAGAGAAAGTCAGACATACACAGGTAATAAAACTCCACCCAGAGAACATCCGTCGTATATATCCCTAGAACAAAAACATAGGTAAGTCGGTCAGAAACGGAAAACCAACACCGTAAGTTGGGTAAATACAAATTCCATTAATAACTATTCATACTAGGGTAACGGTAAATGAAATAACAAAACACAAACCCAAATATACGGGAAAAACACAAAGGACAGATCTCTTATTGAAAATCGTAAACAACCTCTCGACCAAATCACCACGACTTAAGAGAGGCGAAAACGAACAGACATTTCGAAAACTAAAGAGGAAACATAAACTTACTCCAGGAACGACCCATGTCATTAGACCCGACATCCAATAAAAGAAAGCAGTGAAATTCATACAGAACGGTGAGGGAGGACCGGACTTCTCAAAGATAACTTTCTAGTCGACAATAGGAATAACCTTAGAACACAATAAACAACAAAAAGGGAACGACGAAAATTATAAACAAGAAACACAAACTAGAAACAATTAAACTAATTATACACATAACCCCACAAAACGGAACCCAAATAGGATAAACCTTGAGAGACCCAAAGAACCTGAACCCACTAATAAAGGAAGGGGTAAAATCCCTTCAAAAGTTGATAATAGAGGAGTTCCTAAAAGAGTACCAGAAAGAAAAACAGAAGAAGAAGACCCTGAGGATATTAAGCTTACAACCTCGCAAAGTATAACAGGACCTCCAGAGACTCTAACAGGAGTAAAGAAAATTAAGCAAAAAGAACAAAGAAGAAACTAAGTAAATAAAGATAGTAAGATAGAAGATAAAGTGATTAGGATAGAAGACGGAGGTAATAAGATGATAAACAACGGAGGTCTCACAAAGACTAGAGTAAATAACGTAATAAGTAACATATAACTGAGAAAAAATAAAGAAGATCCAGGAACAATTTGGAAAGAACGTAGAAGAGTTAGGAACAGAGGTCCGATAAATAGACACTAAGGTAAAACTAAAGTTCTAAAACCTAGTAAAAGTGATAGTTATAAGTCTTAAGAAAGAGTCCATCTAAGGGATCGAGAAGAAGAAAACATACCAAACCACCCGTAAAGAGGACAAGAAAATGGACGACTCATAAGGAGACAGAGAAATAGAACCAATATAACGACGTAAACCCCACCGGAAAGATATAAGACCCTTAAACACCTCAAGAGAAATAATACCTCAAAGGAGTGACACCCACCCCAACATAGTCACCGAACAGTTCCAAAGAACCAATCCCTCCGAACACAACCTCAAGACCACCCACCTCGACCTAAAGAAGAGAGACCGCACGTTACCTCACTGGTCATTACCCAATACTCTGCAGTCACTAAAACCTCACTGAAACTCGACGGACATAAAACTTCGAGTCCCCACACAAGGACACAACGACCTCTTAAACACACCATACAGAACGAGACCTTGAACAACCGGGAACCCACCACGAACCAAAGTCACATCCATACCTCCGCAAACTACTCGAGGATAGCTAATTACAAGGGACCTAAGTCCTCAAGAGACTACAAGAGTCCTAAACCTGAATTCGGAGGACGAAGACCAAAAGTCAAAATAAAAATGTCATCGGAGATCTGAAGAGGGAGATATGTCGTGGCTACTATTTTGTAGATCCAATTTCTACTTTTCAAAGAGGTGTTACTCCCTATGGGTCTCTCCAAGTGACTCAATGTACCTCTTCTCTTCTCCCTCTCCATCAATCTCCACTGACCTTACTCTACGCCACTCTAGTTTTCTCCTCTCTCGTTCGATCGGTCATTAGTGAAGGAATACATACGAGGTGTCAGACCTGGCGAGTCTCCATAAGTGTCTCAATATGTCCCTTCTCCTCTCCCTCCTTCATCTGTCTCCACCGGTCCTCCTATTTTCTCCCTTTATTTTTCCTCTCTCTGTCTAGGTTGGTCATTGGTCAAGGAATTCACAAGAGGTGGTAGACCTTGTGTGTCTCTAAGTGTCTCAACCCATCTCTTCTCTTCTCCCTCCCTTCTCTGTCTCCGGTGGACCACCTCTTTTTCCTCTCAGGTCTCCTCTCTCACCAGTTCAGTCATTAGAGTGAGAGTCCATTTTAACCCATCACTTCAAACCCAAAAATTTACTTGTTTTAACTGTTGTTTATGGTTTTTCGTTTCTAATTTTTAGATCTAATCTCCAACCTAAAAGTTTTTATGTTATAATTTCTTTCCTTCTTTTTCTTTTTTTTTCGGTGTTCTTAATAATTTTTTGTTGTTGTTGTTGGTGTGTTTCTGATATATGTCGCAAACGAAATTTTTTATCCCAGAAAAGAAAAATTTTCATTATCATCCAATATTTTTATTTTTAATTTCCTCTTTATCTCCTGAATTGTTAAAAATTTTCAATTTTTTTTTTCTTCTTTTTCTTTTCTTCCTTTTTATTGGTGTATTGTTGTAGTTGTTGTTGTTGTTTTTTCTTACTAGCATTTTTATCATTTCTATATAGACCGGGAAAGAGACCACAACACCCGTCACACTCCAGTGAAGGTTCCGTCAAGGGAGACAAATTGAAGACAAACGACCAGAGAAGTCACAGACTAAAGACAGGACTGTACCCCCGCCCCCCCGCCGCCACCTGTGAAAAAAACAAACAAAAAAAATCCGAGGGAACAAATCAGGGTGAAACCCCTCCCTCCCTACGACGTTTGTTTATTGTGACACACACGTACTTCACAGAGTCGGGGTGACCCGTACGGGGACGAGTACCGCGTGTTTGGCGAGTCCGAGATGCAATAAGGCGGCCCTAGGCAGACTCCGGTCGGGATCCGACGTACGTGGAGGGACCAGATTCGACGAGTCCAAGCACGAGTCCATCGGGAGTTTCTACGTCTAAGTCAACCCTGACGCAAAACACGGGAAGGGTCCAGGTTCATCGAGTCCACAAACCACTCACGTTAGAGACGCTGAATGACGGAAAGGACAGAGACGACGACAAAAGACCCACATGGTGACCGCGAGGCACACTCCACCTACCTCTGACAGGTCTTGGGGGTCTTCAGAATCGTTTCTTCGGACGAACGTCAAACCATCCATTTCAGAGAGGCCCCGACTTTAACAGGGGAAGGTCGGGAATACCGAGACCGAAGGACAGTGACCGTCCCCTATCAGACGTCGGCCGATAAAGGCAAGACAGGAAACAAGACACGCGTCAGGACCGCCACAGAATACAAACTCGAAAAGTGTACCATCGATAGGACGTCAGACCAAACGATCGGGTTCAATCAAGTAAGACCAATGTACACCCCGTAAGGACGGGCTAAGAATTTTTCGTGACGTCGGACACGGAGGGCGTGGAGGGACGGGACGGGGGTGAACGATTACCACCTACGTCCGTAGACACGACGAAAAGGCGACCCCCTCAATGACAACCCGAACATTAGATAACCAAAATTAATAAATAAATAAAAAGGAAGGACAATACAACGGGAGACACGAAGGTTCCGAGTGGTGTCTGAGCCGTCCCTCTCACAAAGGACTCAAACCTTTAGAGAGAAGAATTCTAAGGGAAGGGCCCTGCCCTAAGAGAAGGGCCCTGCCCTAAGGGAAGGGCCCTACCTCGAGGGAGGGATAGAGGAAACAGAGAAAGAAGCAGAAAATATAAAAAAGGATGGACAAAAACTTCTGTTACTAGACGAAAAGACCCACGGACTACAGGAGACGGTCGTAAGTCTTCAACAAAACACCTCAAACGAGTCACAACTTTACAAGAAATCTACTTAAAGACTCCCTCTTTCACCAGAGGGACAGGATAAGGAGGCGGTAAAATCCTGGCGGGGATAAATAAAAAATTCACTTCCTATTAACGAAATGTCTTAAAACAACAAAAGATAGTTTCGAGATGTACTTAGTCGGTAGCCATATTTTCAAAAATGGTACTTGTATCCAAGTTAAAACAGTAAGATAACTCTGCTAGTATACTAAAAAATGAGTATGGTAAGACAATTACACCGTATAGTTATTTAAGATGTACTAACACCACCATATACTAAGAAAGACAATCATAAAACTACTCTGAAAAACGTAGATATAATTAATCCTTATACCTGGATATTAAAAGAAAAAAACATAAGAAAAGACTGAAACCATACCATTACGACCGGAACGTTTTATTCAAACCTTCACAAAGAACGAAAAGTAAAAAAGTCCTTCTCAAACTCTTACTAATTGTAATAAAGAAATTTATAAACCATCTTAAATGGTTCTTTTGATACAGTGGGACGTGAAAAGAAACGACTCCGAAAAACTAGTGACTAGGTTGGAGGAATGAGTAAAAACGTCAAAAGTAAAGTAAATGACATAAGAAGTCCGAAGGGACCACTGAGACCATTTCTTGGACGGACGGTTTCTTTCTCTGTACCTATACTAGGGACCCAACCCTTCTAAGGGACCTCTTTCTTTACCGTTGGGTGAGCACATAGTAACGTAACCTTTCGGGTACCTGTCTCCTCGGACTACCCGATATCAGGAACCCCAACGTTTTCTCAACCTGTGTAGAATCACTCATTTGTTGTAACATAAGAAGTCGAGGTCTTAAAGACACATCAACATCAATTACTAAAAAAAGAGAGACAATTTGAAGAGTTGAACAGACACACGATAAAGAAGACTAAATCGAAATAACAGAAAGACACAACCCCCACCCATTGTATCCGTTTTTTAATTTTCACAAACAGAATAGGAGGAGTTATGTAGGTGAGTCTAAAAAAACAAGGTCCTCACGTGATTTGAGGATTTGAAGGTGTTTCAATAAGAGAGAACAAGTACCCGTTATCTGTTCAACTACATGAAACTTCCCTTTTATTTTCTTTTGAAGATGGTGGAACGACTGTAGTTAAACACGATAAAAATTTAGAATACAAATACCAATCAAAAAAGAGATAACACGAATTCTTAATCAACATACGACCGGTATTCTAGTGATCCATTATAAGGATATACTATAATATGGTATTATATCTATAAAATATATTGTAAATATATATATATATACTTAAAAACCTTAGAGATTAGACAGGATAAAGTGACTGCATAAATAATTAGAAATTACGATGTGACAGAATTATACTATTTGAAGTATAATTTAAAAGTATATACTGTTGTATCTTAATGTTGAGAATCCGGTTAAATTTAAATAGTACTAATATAAAAATAAAACTTAAAATTATACTTACAACCTTAGTCACATAAGTAGATGACTCTACTTTGTGACGATTGTAAAATTTATCGTAATGTAACTTTAAGAGTCCACCACGATCACCATTTCTTGGGCAGACGGTCACGTCCTTATCATTCTCTATACCCAAACTAGAGACCCAACCCTTATATGGGACCTCCTCCCGTACTGTTCGGTAAGGTCATAAGAACGGACCTCTTAGGGTACCTGTCTCCTCGGACCACCTAATGTCGAGTACCCCAGTGTTTCTCAGTCTGTTCTGACTTCGTTGTCGTCCGTCCGTGTAACTTTGATAACTTACTAAATCTTCCTTAACTATCGAAATGTTATAAATTTGAGGATTAAGTACTTGTAAATGTGGATGGAATTAACAAGGGGTATTATAAATATCTTTCTGAAAGTAAACAAAGAAGAAATTGAGAAGAGACAACTCATTGTTGGTTCGTTTTTATGGTATTAGATTAGAGACCTTGGACAATTATACAATGGAATGTATCGTATTTCCTTGACAGATTCATACCAGTCCAATTTGTAAAACTCTACCTCTAACAGGACTTAAGAGGCCCACCTGGGTTACATCAATATTCCTAGACATTTTCCTTCTATCCTCCTAGACTCAGTACCTTTTCCGAAGGAAACACCGTGTCTGTCATTTCTTAAACGAACGTTACGTCCTCTGGACCCAAGATAGGGACCCGATCCTTCTCCGGGACCTCTTCCCTTACCATTGGATGAGGTCTTAAGAACGGATCTCTTAAAGTACCTGTCTCCTCGGACGCCCGATATCCGGTACCCCAACGTTTTTCAACCTGTACTGACTCACTGATGTCAGTCCCTTTCTCTGTACTGTTTCGTTCGTCTCTGACCTTGTTACGTCTGTGTGTACGTATATTACTTATACACAAGATGATTTGAACACCTTTAAATCATATCGTCGTCACCTTTTGGTTATACCAGTATTCTAAATGATATTTATAGAACTGGTAGAAGGTAATCACTTAAAGTCTCATAACTATCAAAACTACGTCAATATTTACTATAAGTAAATAAAAATTTACGGGAAACTATATTTTACCTTTGTATTAATAAAATCATATCATAAAGTTCACTGGAATAATTTCAATAAATATTTAAACCTATATAATAAACGTCAAAACCCCACTCCAAGATAAAGATGTTAATACAATAAATGTCAATAGTCGTAAAATAAAGATGGAAGGGATATGAAGGAATAAGAAACAGAATACCATATTAAATCCTAGCCTTAACCCTACCCCACCATCATCCTTTGTTATATATCCACATATACAACCTATAACTTCATATATTATGTTTATCGACAATTTCTATAATACCTTAATCTCACATTAAGGTATTAAAGTATTAATTAATCTCAAATTTAAGACTCACATTAATTACGGAATCTCTTTACGTTTCTTTTTGATTTCCACAAATCAGTAGTTAATTATTGATTCGCATTTTTAATCACCCAGAAAAAGTTTTGTATTTTTTCTGAGAATGGAGGTTGCTAGTCTACCTTTTTTAGACCTCATATCCGGTCCATGTTTTGATACTCATCTCATGAAAATTAGTTTACTCCATCTTTTTATTCGCTTATATTATATAGGATTGGTATGTAACGAAACCCGAAGGGACCACCGGGTCATCATTTTTTTTAAAGGACATTAAGTCCTCTACGTCCCAAGTTAGAGACCCGACCTTTCAAGGAGACCTCTTCCTTTACCGTTGGATGAAGTCATAAGAACGGACCCTTTAGAGTACCGGTCTCCTCGTGCCTCCCGATGTCAGGCACCCCAACGTTTTCGCATCCTGTACTGAATCAACTAATTTGGTGGTATGGAACGTAAACCAAATCTCTTTCTCAAGTATTATCTTAAGTTTTGGTATTTAGTATTTTCTTTTTAAGAAAAAATCATTATTCCTATCTATTCTTATATAATAAACAGGTCAAAAGAAAAAGGACTCTGGAAAATTTCGAGATCGCTTCTATGTCGTATACCGTATTATCGAAGTTAACGACAATCATGAACAGGTAACTGTAAATTGTATTGGGTAATCAAGATATCCTCGTCTGTATTACTATATATATATATATACACACACACACACACACACACATACACGACTCAGTGAGTCAGTACAGGTTGAGACGTTGGGGTACCTGACATCGAGGAGACAGGTACAGTCCAAGGAGATAGGTACCCCTAAGGAGTCCGTTCTTATGACCTCACCTAACGGTACGGGAAGAGACTCCCTAGAACGGTTGGGTCCTTAACTTGGGTCCAGAGAGGACGTAACGTATGACTAAGAGATGTTAGACTCGGTGGTCCCTTCGGGTATATATATATATATATACCTGGAAGTAGGAATACAAGAAATATAGATGGTCCAACGATAATTAAATACGATGATGACATACCTTCGTTACACATACACACACATACACAGTCACTACCTCCCTCAATACATAAACATAAAAAAAAAAATTAAATGATTGTACAGGCCTGCACCGTTTACACAATTAAATCTCTTTAGTGAGTGATTAATATATATTTGTTCCTTGGAATTAACTCGTTATTTAAAAGTAATTCTGTGTATTTTATCGTTATTTTTTCTTTGTAATCGGTTCATTATGTACGATATTTAACATAACGGTCTTCGTATTTCTTTTTTTAAATCTGAATGGAAAATAAAAGTTTCTTTTACTAGTAATCTCATCCTTTCATATTTTTTATTTTTTCATTTCATGACAAAACTATTCTAACACCCTTTTGTTGACAAATTCTAGTCATGGACTTGTGATCGAAACAGGAACGAGGAAGTCCGATAACTGTATACAAATAATTTACGGATGGTGAAGATATCATAAAATATAAATAAGGGGAATATGAACAAATATTAGGAAACTTCAAATTAAGGGTCTTAAAATTTTGAACTCTGTCTGTCTTTTAACTTTATTCTATTTATTCTTCGTCTTGGTTCCTCGGTTGGATCCCAAGTCCGGGAATTAAAGGATCAAGAACTGAGAGATGGTTGGTAGTGACTTTTGACTACTTAGTGGAACTCCTATTGTATCACGAAGAATTATATACCACTTCATAAAATTGTGGATGAATGGTGAATAGGTACTATAAATGGAGAAATCTTCGAGACTTTCTAATCTTTATGAGTTTCTGTAAAAAAAAACAGTATACCTCAATTCATACAGTCTGTTTCTCTTTATAGTATACTATAACGAATATACGTCTTGATTTTTTAAGATTTTTACTTGAATAAATGTTTTTGTCTTTACTTGAGTGTCTGAATCTCTTACTTAAATACCAATGACCCCCTTCTTACCACCCCTTCCTATTAATCTCTCAAACCCTAACTGTACATGTACGACGACACAAATTTTGACTATTGGTTGTTCCTGGATGGCATATCGTTTCCCTTGAGACGAGTTATAAAACATTGTTGAATTAACCCTTTTGTTAAACTTTTTCTTAACTATGTACTTATAAATATTGACTTAGTGAACAATATGTAGACTTTGATTATGTTGTAACAATTAGTTGACATGAAGTAATATTTTATTTTTTTCATAAAAATTTTCCGTATTAAAACAATTTTCATTTGTTCCACTAAGATTTACGGTCTTGGTACTCGTTCACTTAAAGTCCGATTACGGTTCTTTTAAAACTATTTTTAAAGTTTGTCTACTAAATATTCGTAAATCTTTCTGTCAATTAGTGGGTACTTTAGGTTACTCTTATAAGTTTTAAGGAGTAAATTAATATCAATAAAAAAAAGTAAGAAAGTAAGAAAAAGAGAAAAAGAAATAAAATAAAATACAAAAAAATTAAAATTTTAGAAATTAAGAATGTACACAAGGGTTTGTACTTGGGGGGAGGGTGGAGGGAGGGGTATTGTAGAGAGACCCAGTAGGGGTACGTGGTCGGGGTTCGTACGACTACTCTACCTACTTTGACCTCGGCTAATATGTCTCACTTCATTCGGTCTTTCTTTTTATGGTTATGTCATATGATTGTGTATATATACCTTAAATCCTTCTAGCGTTACTGCTGGGACATACGTTCTGTCCTTTTTTCTGTGTCTACACATATTGCCTGAAAACCTGAGTCTCCCTCTCCCTCTCCCACCCTACTAAACCCTCTTACCGTAAGATGGTACATATGATAGTACATTCTTAACTTAGCGGTCAGATACAGACTGCGTCCTATGTCGTACGAACCCCGACCACGTACCCCTATATCAATAAAAAACTATCCGTTCATCTCCTTTTACCAACTAAGGAGGTAAGACTGTAAGTCTGAAAATAAGTCGTTAATCAAAAACTCAAGTTCCGTAAGAGGTTTCCTGTTCCCTATCCGACCACTTATTTCGTGTTTTCCAGGTTGAGAGAACCACTCTTTACTTTCATATTTTTGTATTAACGAATTATATTCAAATGTAGATATAGATATTTATTTATTTATTTATGTGTGTGCGCGTGTGTGTGTGTGTGTGTGTGTGTGTGTATACCTCTTCCGTTTCCGTGGGGTGAGGTCATGAGAACGGACCTTTTAGGGTAGATACCTCCTCGGACCACCCGACGTCAGGTACCCTATCGATTCTCAGTCTGTACTGACTCGCTAAAGTGAAAGTGAAAAGTGAAAGTACGTAACCTCTTCCTTTACCGTTGGGTGACGTCACAAGAACGGACCTCTTAGGATCCCTGCCTCCTCGGACAACTCGACGGTAGTTAGCCCAGTGTGTCTCAGTCTGTGCTGACTTCGCTGAGTCGTCGTCGTATATGTGTATACGGACATAGATAGTAGATAGACATATATTTAATAGTTAATAGAGAGATGAACATGTACTATATACAATATCCTTTGGACCGTCCGATGTCGGGCACCCCATTGTTTCTCAGTCTGTGTTGACTCGCTGATTGTGTGTGTGTGTGTGTGTGTGTGTGTGTGTGTATACTATACGGTACAGTTCATTACACATCCCTCCATTTTTTTACTACAATTATCTTCCCTGTACAAGAAACTTTGTCCTATTGATCCCTTCCGTAGATGATCCTATAACCTCTTCCTTTACCGTTGGGTGAGATTATAAGAACGGACCCTTCAGGGTCCCTGTCTCTTCGGACCACCCGATGTCAGGTCCACCAACGTTTCTCAACCTGTGTTCACTCACTGACTTGTGTGATGATCCTATATAAACTCATCTCGAACATGTGACTCTTCTTTCGGTACAAGGATACATTCCCTTCCTGCAAAGTACGTTCTTTTAGTCGTTAATCTTTTAAAGAAAGTTTTCCATTTTTCTGACCAAAATTTTCAAAATTTTCGGACCAACCTCCATTAATCTCCAGTCTAGTACACTCCTGAATATCATGACTGTAACTACGTAATACTAGTCTCGACATTGAATTAGTATAAACTTTCTAACAAAACCTAGACCTCGTCGTTTGTCAGTCTTCCTCCTGTCTTTTCGTGTCTGGTCTATACTTTGCGATTTCTATAAAATCGTAAAATTTTCTCATTTTATTAAAATCGTATCCATAATTATAAAAAAAGTATAAAACTATTTAACTATTATACGAAGCGATGTAAATGATTGAAGAGTTACTCTTAGGGTTCTCTTACAACTAATCACTAAGTCATAGTTGAACCTGACTTGACTCCGTGTCCTGGACCAAGAATTATAATAGGACAACTCGTAGAAATAGATATTAAATCGACCCACGTACCTTTTGTACGATGACCTTAAGTGTATAGTGGACTTCGACCACCTTTCGGTTACTTCATGCATCTGTCCGATATTTTAATGTTCTCTGGCCTTATATCAGTATAAAAGGTCTCTTTGATGAAACGAAGACTCTCTGTTTATATCCTATTTTTAAGGTCTGTTTCGGTTCTAGTAGTTGGGATGTTTTGAGGTTCAGGGTACCTTTCAAATTCGTTGTATTATCTCTATTCAGATATCAATGTTATCGTCTCTTTTTGATCTTTCTTACGGTAGTTATACAGTTTTTTAAAGTCTTTAAAGACTGTCGTTTCTTCTCGTGAAGTCAAAGTCTAAGATGTCTCTTTGGTGTCCAGTTTAGTTATTGTTTTTTATGTAACAACTATGTCACCTTATAAAGTTCCCTATATATTTGGTTTGTTGTCTTATCATAACTTGAGATAATGTAAGTGACCTCAATAATTGACCCTTCAACATCATATTCATCAACCGATCAGTGACAATCGTGACTTCTTACTCCCTCTCCTAAAACCCTTCAATTTTTCAGATATGTTAGGACGTGGTAGGTATGTAAGTCTTAATATATGTACGTTGGTTGTGACCACTTGTTCTTAATCTGTAATTTTTATTTCTTTTTGTTAGTCTTTTTTTCTCGATTAAGGTACTTCCTTTCAGTTGTTCGATATTTTTAATTGTAATTTATTTAGATTATCATATGGTAAATCTTCAAAAATCTTTTTTGAAATACATTTATTAACAACAACAAACAACAAATCAGTACGTACGAGTCAACGAGTCACTATCCCGAGGAGACAGGTACCTTAAAGGTTCCGTTCTTATGACCTCACCCAATGGTAAAGGAAGAGAAGGAGAAGGGATAGGTCCTTAATTAACTTGGGTAAGAGGACGTAGAGGGCGTAACCGTTCGTCTAAGAAATGGTGACGTGGTGGGTAAGATTAGAACCGAAAGGAGTAGATCTCTTCCTTTACCGTTGGGTGAGGTGATAAGAACGAACCCTTTAAGGTACCTGTCTCTTAGAACCGTCCGATCAGGTACCCCAGTGTTTCTAAGTCTGTACTGACTCGTACAGGTTTACAACAAATCAACAATTCGTCACAGGTTGAGAAAGCACTGGGATAGCTGACATCGGACGGTACGAGGAGACAAGTACCCCAAAGGGTCCGTCCTTATTACCTCACCCAACGGTAAAGGAAGAGGTCTCCTAGAAGGACTGGGTCCTTAGTTTGACCACAGAGGACGTAACCGTCCGTCTCATACTGACTCGGTGGACCCTTCGTGACTGTTTATAGGTTACTGTGACTACCCGTAGATCAGTCTTTTCCTTAAGTATACCATAACCTTGTAGTACAACGGAAGTTTATAGGAGTCTTGTTTCAAAACTCATTACCTTTATATGGAGTCATAAAAATATCAGTCTTTTTTAAGTAATTTGGTATTTCGTTACGTACAAGAATATAGATCCTTTGTTAGAAACTCGTAAATAACTCCTTTGATAGTATAGATCCGTTGTTTATTTAGGGATTTTTATTTTTTACTTTCTTAAATCTTTTGATATCGTATTTTGTATTGAATATCCCCTGAAACACAAGTTAGAGATTGACCCCGTTTAATTAAAAATTTTAATGTAAATCCATTTCTTTCATCTGATATATATCACTATTAAGTGGACTGTTTTGGTTCAATATCCTTATCCCTATTTTCCACCCTTCTTTATTGTTATAGGATTTAGAGAGTGAAAAGTATTAACTCTCCGTTTTCCATGTCAGTTATTATATTTATACAACCTTTACTAAGATTAATAAAGGGGTACTAAATAGTAGTCAATTTATAGTAGTAGGTATTTAATTATAAAATGTACTTATATCACTAACAAAAGTCATACCGTTTTACAGAAGTGTATTTTTGTAGACCTTATACTCTCGAATATTTTCCTACATAGGTAATTTTAATGTAGACGTACTCTTCTATAGAGTTGTTGTTAACTCTTTGATGGATATACTTACATAAAATCAGTGTTTCAAAATAAAGAGTAAGTTTACAGACCTCTAAACAGTAAGTTCAACCCCAATAACAAGGAAGTTCAATTATTGATCAAAGGAAGGGATAAAGGTCACTTTAGAAGGATCTTATTACAGGAATATGAATATGAGTCCTACAAATGTATTCGAGGTATATAAATATTGGTCTAAAGTTCGTGTAAAATTTCTTTAGTTACTTTCCTCCTTCAACCTCCTTCCGTATCTCCCTGTGTAGAGAAAAATTTCTATGAAGACTTAAATCGTGTCTGACGTAGGAAGATATAAGTTAAATGATCGTGAACCAGGTAATAGACATGAGTCGACGTAACCTCCCTTCTTACATCAGAAAGAAGACCTGGTGGTGTTATTTCACTATACTTTTTAAAATACTATTTTTATTTGATAATCGGGGGTTTTAACTCACGCATTTTGAATGATTACATAAGTCGTAGACTGCGTATCATCTTACTACTGTTATTGAAACACTAGGATCTCTCTATTTGACTATAGGTGCAAATATTTGGAAACCTTTCCTCCACCGTCTTATTTGGTACCTCTTATATTTGTAAACGTGTAAACAGACTTTTATCTTAACCTATGAGAGATACAAGACACTTTTGTGCCTTGTAATCACTAAAAATTCGTCTCAATCGTCACACTTCACGATCACGATTCAGCGAAGTCGCTGGGATACCTGACGTCGGACGGTCCGAGAAGACAGGTACCCTAATAGGTCCGTTCTTATGATCTCACACAACGGTACGAGAAGAAGTCCCATAGAAGGGTTGGGTCCCTAACTTGGGTGCAAAGAAAGTAGAAGACGTAACCGTCCACCCAGGAAATGGTGATCGTGGTGGACCCTTCGTCACACCATATCGCTTAACTGATTAGAAATGTTAGGTAAAGCCTAAAAAGGATATAACTATTGTATCTTTTTACAAAACAATCATTTTGGAAATTATCGTTTTAATATCTAATTTGTATATTCTCAATATTCATTCTCTGTTTTTATATCGTCAAAGAAAGAACACGACCAATTTGAGAAGGTAAAATTATTTGTTTGTAAAAATTCTATTTACATACAGATACTTCACTTGTACCCTTATAGAGTCCTTCTATTTTTTCCTTATTGGTTTTAATTTCTCCCTTTGTGTACTTCATTAAACGGTATTCAAGTTTAGAGTACTCATTACCTAAAATTTAGGATCATAGAGTGTCCAGTTAATTGTTATTTTAAAAATTCCGAGTATATATAAAAGAATCCTAATAAAATGTCCAGAAGAGATGACTATTCTTACAAGGTTTAAGTAAATAATTGTATGATGTAAATAGATAAGTCTGTATAAAATAAGACTAAATCTGTCGAGTGTATTAAAAATAATATTTAGTGACTCCATTCTCATGATTACTAATCTTCGTACAATGAGAAATGGGAAAAAAAGGTACCACATTCGAGAAGTAGTACTAAAACTAAGGAAGTTCATTTTCATCTTGAATAGAGGAATTGAGGTTTGGTTTGTCCTTTTAAAGTCATTGACCTCTCCAGGTTCCTCTTTGGGAATTGTGAGTTACACAGTTGTCTTTAAATCTCCGATACCTGGACAAATTATTACTTGATTCTATAAATCCCCTTTTTTTTTTTGGGTGTTTGTCTAAGATAATCTTTTTGTACGAATTAGAACTTATAAAAGACGTTAGGAGTAGGAAATTTCGATATCAGGTCTACAATATGTACATCACAAAACGTACTCGTTCATAAACGTACCGGAATCTTACCGTCTTCCTCTTCTGAGAACTCTCAGGGAACCTGACGTTCCTCTAGGTTGGTCAGGTAAGACTTCCTCTAGTTGGGACCCTAAAGAAACCTTTCTTACTACGATTTCGACTTTGAGGTCAGGAAACCGGTGGAGTACGTTTCTCAACTGAGTAACCTTTTCTGAGACTACGACCCTCCCTAACCCCCGTCCTCCTCTTCCCCTACTGTCTCCTACTCTACCGACCTACCGTAGTGACTGAACTACCTACACTCAGACTCACTTGAGGCCCTCAACCACTACCTGTCCCTCGGGACCGCACGACGCTAAGTACCACAACGTTCCTCGACTGTGCTGACTTGCTGACTTGACTTGACTTGACTCTTACCGTCTTTCTCTTAAACCTCCGTAACAACTCCGACATTAAATAGGGACTGTCACGACGACGACGACGATTCAGCGAAGACAACACAGACTGAGACACACTGGGGTATCTACCGTCGTGTGGTCCGAGGGGGTAGGGACCCTAAGAGGTCCGTTCTTGTGACCTCACCGAACGGTAAAAGAAAGAAAGAAAGAAAAAAATCAAAAAATAAAAAAATTAAAATTTTAGAAATTAAGAATGTACACAAGGGTTTGTACTTGGGGGGAGGGCGGAGGGAGAGGTATTGTAGAGACACCCAGTAGGGGTACGTGGTCGGGGTTCGTACGACATAGGACGTAGTCTGTATCTGACCGCTAAGTTAAGAATGTACTATCATATGAACGATCTTACGGTAAGAGGGTTTAGTAGGGTGGGTACGGGAGAGGGAGACTCAGGTTTTCAGACAATATGTGTCGACACAGAAAAAAGGACAGAACGTATGTCCCAGCAGAAACGGTAGAAAGATTTAAGGTATATATACACAATCATATGACATAACCACAAAAAGAAAGACCGAATGAAGTGAGACATATTAGCCGAGGTCAAAGTAGGTAGAGTAGTCTTGACTAAGTTTACTTNACCTAAATAGAGACCCGAAAGATAAAACAAGGTAACTAGATATACAGACAGAAACACGGTCATGGTATGACAGAACTACTGACACCGAAACATCATCTCGGACTTCAGTCCGTTCAACTAAGGAGGTCAAGGTAAGAAGAAAGAGTTCTAACGAAACCGATAAGCTCCAAAAAACATAAAGGTATGTTTAGAACTTTAATAAACAAGATCAAGACACTTTTTATACCGACCATTGAACTATCCCTAACGTAACTTAACCATTTAACGAAACCCATTATATGAGTAAAAGAGATATAACTAAGAAGGTTAGGTACTTGTACCATATAAAGAGGTAGATAATCACAGGAGAAACTAAAGAAAGTAGTCACAAAATATCAAAAGATATATATCCAGAAATCAAAGAAATCCATCTATATAAGGATTCATAAAATAAGAAAAGCAACGTTACCACTTACCTTAACAAAGGAATTAAAGAAAAAGATGAAAGAGTAATAATCACATATCCTTACGTTCCCTAAAGACACACAACTAAAATATAGGACGTTGAAATGATATAAGTAACTACTCGAGATCATTAAAAGACCACCTCAGAAATCCCAAAAGGTACATCTCCTAGTACAGTACACCTTTGTCACTCTCAAAATGAAGAAGAAAAGGTTAAACCTAAGGAAAATAAAGAAAAAGACGAGACTAACAACACCGGTTTTCAAGGTCTTGATACAACTTATCATCGTCACTTTCACCTGTGAGAACAGAACAAGGACTGAAATCCCCTTTATGAAAGTTAAAAAGTGGTAACTCCTATTGCAAACGACACCCAAACAGTATATATCGAAAATAATACAACTCCATACAAGGAAGATAAGGACGAAAGACCTCTCAAAAATAGTATTTACCTACAACTTAAAACAGTTTCCGGAAGAGACGGAGATAACTCTATTAGTATACCGAAAATAAAAAGTTAAACAATTACACCACTTAATGTAACTAACTAAACGCCTATCATTTCTTAGGAACGTAGGGACCCTATTTCGGGTGAACCAGTACCACATACTAGAAAAATTACACAACAACCTAAGACTAACGATCTTAAAACAACTCCTAAAAACGTAGATACAAGTAGTCACTATAACCGGACATCAAAAGAAAAAAACACCGTAGAAACAGTCCAAAACCATAATCCCACTACCACCGGAGTATCTTACTCAAGTCTTCAAATGGAAGGAGACGTTAAAAGACCTTCTCAAACTCCTCCTATCCACAATCGAGAAGAGCTTTAAAAACCATCTTAAGTCGACACTTCGGCAGACCTGGACCCGAAAACAAACGACCTTCTAAAGACTAATGTCAAAGTTAAAGGCACGAACACTACCCAGACAATTCTAAAAGATAAAGAAGGACCAAGTCAAAACCTTTTAACATGAAAAGATTCTTAAACAGGTAAAGAAGGTGCAACAGGTAAAATAACCGTATGTTGACGACTATCATCAGAGAATACTAGGAAACATAAAGACACAGACAACACTAGAGAGGTAAAAGTAAAGATTAAAATAACTAAACTAAAAAGAGGGGAACAAAGAACTACTTAGACCGATTACCAAACCGTTAAAATAAATAGGAAAGTTTCTTGGTCGAAAACCGAAACAACTAAAAACGATACCAGAGAAAACAAAGAAAACGTAAATAAAGACGGGATTAAAAATTCTAAAGAAAGGAAGATGATTGAGACCCCAAGAGGTAAAGAAGGAAAAGATCAACGAAATCAACATCTCAATCCAATAAATAAACTGAAAAAAGAACAAAGAACTCCATACGGACATAACGACACTTGAAAGGAGAATCGTGACGAAAATATCACAGGGTGTCCAAAGCCCAACAACACAAAAGTAAAAGTAAGCAAAGATACGTATAAAACTAAAGAAAAAACTAAAGAAGACACTAAACAACCAATAAGTCTTCACACAACAAGTTGGAGGTATACAACCTTAAAAATTATCAAAAAGAGGACATTAACTCTAGATTAGAATTACGTAATACCAGTCTTTTCTACCAACCTTACTAAAACTAAAAAAACTTAAATAGCAAATCTAAATACCGGGTCCTACACTAGATAGGACCTCTTCCAAGGTACTCGTGAACTTTTTTTCCACTTTAAAGAAGTTACGTACTTTCACTTTTCACTTTCACTTCAGAGAGTCAGCACAGACTAAGAAGCACTGGGGCACTTCCCGTCGGATGGTCCGAGGAGGCAGGTACCTTAAAAGGTCCGTTCTCATGACCTCACCTAACGGTAACGGAAGAGGTACTGTGTCACGTCATATATGGATTAGAGACTTTAACGTAGAGATGATTTGAAGTTCAAGTAAATTTATAAGATGAAACAACATTGTGAAACGTCTAACACTCAAAGGGACCACCGAGTTGACCATTTCTTAGGTGGAAGTTACACCCTCTGGACCTAAAATAGGGACCCAACCCTTCTAGGGGACCTCTTCTCTTTCCGATAGGTAAGGTCACAAGACAGGATCTCTTAAGGTACCTGACATCTCAGGTACCCCAGAGTTTCTCAGTCTGTACTGACTCGTTGAAAGTGAAAGAAGTGAAAACGTCTAACAGGGAAAAATTAAAATATAACGGAAGTACTAATTTGAAATAACAAAAGGGGAAATTAAAGTATAGTGTGATGTAACATTTTTGCTATGTCCTATTACACACCCGTAATTCATTTAATTAAAACCACACTTGTTAAGGTACATAGTAAATTTCGTTAGTACATTAAGAATCTAAAAACTCTTTCACTCTGATTAAGTAACCCAATCACTGACAGTTAATAAAGGAAACAGACACCGGTATGGTAGGTCTGTGACCTAGAACAGACTAGAGGCTTCGATTCGTTCCAATCCGGATCAATCATGAACCTAAGTAACTCAATGACTGAAAGTTAATAAAGGAAATTTATGATAAAAATTATCATAAATAGAGATAGAATCCGAAGGGACCACTGAGTCGACCATTTCTTAGACGGACGTTACGTTCTCTGGACCCAAGTTAGGGACCTAATCCTTCTAGGGGACCTCTTTCCTTTCCGATGGCCGAGGTCATAAGACCGAACCTTTTAAGGTACATGACATATCAGGTACCCCAGTGTTTCTCAATCTGTGTTGACTCGTCGAAAGTGAGTGAGTCAGTAGAAATAGAATCTAAAAACTCCTTCACTTTGATTAAGAAAGTCAATTACTGACAGTTAGTAAAGGAAATTTATGATAGAAATTATTATAAATAGAATAGAAATTTATAGTAGTAAAAATAATTTATAATTGTACTTTGATCGTCTCTGACGATTAATAAAAGTTATGGAAAAGTGAGGATTTCCTTCAATTTATAAATTGATCAGTATATCAGTGGAAATGATTTCTGACGTAACAGTAGGAGGAAACGTAAAACCTCCTCAAAACTCTAATGTCAGTTGATCACCCCTCATTTACCCTAAACATACACCGTCGATACCTCTTAGAAGGATTTCTCTATGGTTTATCGTGAAGTTAGGACAATAAAAACTAAGAAAGAGGGTAGAATAATGGAATTCGTGTCTACAATGAGACCTTGTACTATTATTCAAGGTCTGAGACCTGTTCCGACTTATTATTTGACTTAAAGACCTCTATTAAAAACGGTAATACGGTCACATTTAAACCCCCTAAAAAGTTGACGAACACTTGTTAGAGATAGTCCCGAAGGGACCATCGAGTCTATCATTTCTTAGACGGATATTATACCCTTTGGGTCTAAGGTAGGGACCTAGTCCTTCGAGGGTACCTCTTCCCTTTCCGATGGGTGAGGTTATAAGAATGGATCTCTGAAGGTACCTACATCCTCGAACCACCCATGTCAAGTACCTCAACGTTTCTCAACCTGGGTTGACTAACTGATTGTGAAAGTGAAAGCCTAGATATAGATTTAATGTATATGGTACAAGGAAATCTATTTCAAATAAAGATCTGAACTTGATAAGAAAGAATTACATCTACATGATCGAATCATATTTATTCTTGCTTCGGAATAAAATATATGTCAGTTAAATAATAATCGGTTCAGTTATTCTTTTAACGATAATAAGTCCTTACTACTCTAATTGAAATGATCCTTGGTTTCACAGTTATAAGTTCATACTCCTTAGATAAAAGTAAAGTCTTTAACCATGACGTTAGGAAACAGAGGAGAGAGGTTCCATGAAAGGTGTCACCACAATAAGTTGTACTACATGATTACATCATTATAACTATACGATTACTCTGAGTCTCAATACCTAAGTCATGGAAGGAGGGGACTTGAAGTTTGTACATATAGATATGAAAAGATGAAGTACATAGGTGAATCCAAAGGTTATTAATGACGTTTACGACGTATCTTTATTCTTATGAACTAAAGATATGTATTTAAGTTAGAAAACAAATTCTTAAAACAAAAAGAAGAAAAGGAGTGGGAAAATAAAGGTTTCATGATCGTTTAAAGTTACTGAAATAAATTTCTTTTGTGTTTTAAAAGTGAGAGAGGTGATGACGGGAAATATATTTGGGTTAGTAGTCTAGGGGTCCTAATTGTCTCATCATAAAATAGGACTGAGGGAAGTTTTAAATGTCGAAATGTTAAATAAGAGGTATATAGTCAAAGAAGCAAAGGATACGTAGTCGGTCTTACTAGAAAGATGTCTATGAGTCTAGGACTTCTATGGGACGAATTTGGGAGGCACCTAAGGGTAATGACATTCTTATTTTAAGTTTGAAGTATACTATAAGATTTTTCAAACTGTAATTGACTCCGGGATAACCAACTAAAGTAAAGGACTTTAGACTGTAGGAGTGACTTCAGGTTAGTGTGACCGGATAAAAGACCAAGACGTCGATGGTTTAAAATAGGGAGCTCCCGAAATATTCTGGACAAAGGAGAAAGACCAGATAAACATAGGTTCTAAAACAGTACAGACAGATAAAGAACAGTAAATTCACACTATGACTTATAGTGATCCCATTGTGAAAAGAACCTTTAAATGGACTTGTATGGATAGGTAATTTTTTTTAATAATTGGATAAAAGAAAAACAGTACGTTAAATATGATGACTAGTTAGAGTAATATAAAAAACGAACAAACAGAGAGAGGAAAAAAGTCTCACATTCTAAATACTTAATCACTAGAACAGAAGAAGAAATAGATTTAAGAGGACTTGTCATGAACTGTACGTCACTCAGTTGCTTATAAATTTCATTTAATTCCTCATAATGAACCTTTTAACAGGACTTCAGATCTCACAACTGACTCCCATAACGGAAATAAGGTGTAACGATTAAAAACGGAAACCTAATCAATATTCATTACTTTATCTTAGAAATCTAAGGTGCAACGAGAACTAAGTACGTTTATTTATATCTTTTATAAGAATAGACGTCTGTAACAGTAACCAACAGTAACCAACTACTTAATCGGTTACTGTCCACAAGTCAAGTCAAGTCAGTAAGTCAGCACAGACTGAGAAACGCACGGGCACCTGACGATGTACGGTCCGGAGGGACAGGTAGTGGTTGATGGTCTCAAATGAGTTTGAGTACAGGTAATTCAGTCACTACGGTAGGTTGGTAGAGTAGGAGACAACAGGGGAAGAGAAGGTTGGAAGTTATAAAGGGTCGTAGTCCCAGATAAGGTTACTCAGTCAAGCAACGTAATCCACCGGTTTCGTAACCTCAAAGTCGAAGTCGTGTCAAGAAGGTTACTTATAAGTCCTGACTAAAGGAAATCCTACCTGACCAACCCATAGGATCGACAGGTTCCCTGAGATTTCTGTCCGTAGTCAAGTTAAGTCAAGTCAGCGAGTCAGCACAGGTTGAGAAACGCTGGGGTACTTAACGTCGTGCGGTCCCGAGGGACAGGTAGTGGTTGAGGGCCTCAAGTGAGTCTGAGTGCAGGTAACTCAGTCACTACGGTAGGTCGGTAGAGTAGGAGACAGCAGGGGAAGAGGAGGACGGGGGTTAGGGATGATCGTAGTCTCAGAAAAGGTTACTCAGTTGAGAAGAGTACTCCACCGGTTTCATGACCTCGAAGTCGAAATCGTAGTAAGGAAGGTTTCTTTAGGGTCCCAACTAGAGGAAGTCTTACCTGACCAACCTAGAGGAACATCAGGTTCCCTGAGAGTTCTCAGAAGAGGTTGTGGTGTCAAGTTTTCGTAGTTAAGAAGCCACGAGTCGGAAGAAGTGTCAGGTTGAGAGTGTAGGTATGTACTGGTGACCTTTTTGGTATCGGAACTGATCTGTCTGGAATCAGTCGTTCCATTACAGAGACGAAAACTTATACGATAGATCCAACCAGTATTGAAAAGAAGGTTCCTCATTCGCAGAAAATTAAAGTACCGACGTTAGTGGTAGACGTCACTAAAACCTCGGGGGGTTTTACTTCAGACTGTGACAAAGGTGACAAAGGGGTAGATAAACGGTATTTCACTACCCTGTTCTACGGTACTAGAAGCAAAAGACTTACAACTCGAAATTCGGTTGAAAAAGTGAGAGGAGAAAATGAAAGTAGTTCTCCGAAAAATCAAGGAGAAGGGAAACACGGTATTCCCACCACAGTAGACGTATAGACTCCAATAACTATAAAGAGGACCGTTAGAACTAAGGTCGAACACAAAGAAGGTCAGGTCGCAAAGAGTACTACATGAGACGTATATTCAATTTATTAGTCCCACTGTCATATGTCGGAACTGTATGAGGAAAAGGATAAACCTTGGTCAGACAACAAGGTACAGGTTCTTCAAAGTCTTTCATCCTCATCGGAGAAGAAAATATTATATCAAAGAACTTTTTCTTCTTTCAGTTAAATCGAATGACTCTCAAAATAGAGAAATCTAGAGTTTGAAGTAAAAAAGGGTCATTATCTCGAATATTTCTTTATCTAAATTAATTACAATGTCACAAAGTGAATTTTACCTACTAATAATTGTTTTAGTAAGTTCAATCAGTAGTGGTCAAACTTCCGGTTCTTCTCATCTCGATTTATCCAATTCAAGGATAAAAGGTGAACAAAATAGGAGACATTGTGAACCTACCAAGATTACACACACGTGTGTGTTCATGGTGTGTGTGTTAATTTCCCATGTGGATTTTTGACTCGTTCTATTAACAAAGTAAATTTCTATTTATAAATTCGTAGAATTTTTCCACTTCTTTAACTTTGATACCCTTTGTTTTATATCGGTACTTACAACAATTGAAACATTAATATATATAATACAAAAATATTCTCTTCTGAGAATTTTCTTGGAACCACCTGACGTTCCTCTACTTCGGTCAGTTAGGATTTCCTCTAGTTGGTATTTATAAGTAAAATTCCTGACTCCGACTTCGAGGTTATGAAACCGGCGGACTACGCTTCCTCCACCGTCTCCTATTCTACCAATCTATCGTAGTGACCGAGTTACCTGTACTCAAAATCGTTTGAGGTCCTTTATTACCTCCTGTCTCCTCGGACCTCACGACGTCATGGACCCCAACGTTTCTCAACCTGTACTGAATCGCTGACTTATAGTTGTTATTGTTGGTAACAAACTAATGACCAGGAATAACCGTTCTGACCAGTAAACTTTATACGACCAGTAAACTTTGATCCAGTAGGTTCAAGATCAGTCCTTTAAATATATTGACTGATCAAGTTTTATAACAGATTAAACGTGTTTTATAACATTTACCAACAAAAGAAAATTAAGTGACATAAAATCAATGAATCTTGTTCTCTGAACTTAAATTAATAATAAAATCTTTATTTTACAAAACAAACTATCATTTTCACCTTAGTATTGGAATAAAAGATCCGGCACTCATGGTGAATGTCACACCAAACATCGTCACCAAATTAAGGTAAATTTCTCGTGTCTTTCCTGTAGGTCTTGTGACTCTTTACTGAAGATTAATAGACGACAGAGTTTATGTAGTACCACACAAAGGTAAGTGTCCGATAACCTGGTATTAAGTCGAAACTTCAATTCAGACACGAAGTAAATACCCCTCTTTAGAACCTCTTCGACCAATACTGATACTTTACGTCTCCCTTTAGACCGAGTCGTAGTTCATAAATAAGGGGAAGAAATTTATTTATTAGGAGAAACAATCCTTCTTTTGGATAACCTGTAATTCTTGATAAATACAAACATGAAGAGGATCTATTAACATGTCTAAAGGAATGTCTCAATTGATATTGAAAGTAGATTGGCCATGGTTTAATTTAAGTTATTTAAAGGGTATATAATATGTGAGTTCACGATGTTCCAACTGTAAAATAATTTTTCAATAAGTAAGAAAGTTTTACCATATCTTTTGGGTATGAGAGCACTTTATCAGATAAAATCCTGCCTGACTGACGTATCGTGATATTTTGATCAATTCAATTCTTATAAGGAAACAAATTAATTTCTTACTAGTAAATTATAACTGGGACCCTAACGTATATTAGGTGTTCGATACTGAGACCTGAACTCCGTCAGTATAACTCAGACTTAAAATACGGACATCATGAAACTCTAGATACTACAACTCCGACTAAAAAATGTATAAACATTTTACCCTGGTTTAAGTAACAGATGGAATATCCGATCAACACTCTTAAGATACTTATCGAGTGGAGACTTTTGACCCTTTGTTTCGACAGAAAGAACTGACAGAGGGACAAAGAGACGTGAAAGGAACAATCTACTTCATGGTATATATTTTCCATCTTGACCCGAGGAAGTGTTCCCGTCTCCAAGACTTATAATGTAGGATATTCACATCCCCTCAAAGAAATGGTACTAACCTTTGAATTGGTTTTTCTTTACAGTCGGTCCTTCATCGGTCTGTATGTTTAAGAGAATGTTAGGAAGTTCAGAAGGTAGACACATTTGTGTTGACGACTTTTTAGACGACTCAAAAAAAATCTGTAGTGACTCCGTCCACAGTTGTCCCACTTTTAGTACAACGAAGTTTAGAAAGGAACAGAGTAAAGGGAAAATAGAGGGGGTAATAATAGGATTTGAACATGGAAGGTTTATACGAAAGATCTCCTGTGTCGAATTTTGTATCTTATAAGTCGTTCAGCTAATAAATATGTGAATTCCTTAAAACCCCGAAGGGACTACCGAGTCGACTATTTCTTAGGTGGACGTTACACCCTCTGGACCCAAGTTAGGGACCCAGTCTCTCTAGGGGACCTCTTCCCTTGTCAATGGGTGAGGTCATTAGACCGGACCTCTTAAAGTAACTGACATGTCAGGTACCCCAGTGTCTCTCAACCTGTATTGACTCACTGAAAGTGAAGTCAAGTAAATCCTTAATAATAATAAACTAAATAACTCTAATATCTTACCATCATTTTTCAACACATAATATATTGTAAAGGGGAATAATGTTTTAACCGTAGTACTTTTTAATCACATAATAACTCCACTTCCGAATCTTTAATGACAATGTACACCCTATCGATTTGTGATGAAACTTAAAAAAGAAAGAAAAAAAAAAATTTAAAACTGTCACTCCGTTATTTTAAGTTACACTCTATAACAAATCTTCATCGTACTTCTATACCTATGTCAAATAAATTGATCAAGAGAAAAACGAAAAACAAAAAAGTGAACACAACTCCTATTTAAAAATGACATTTAGGACCCGTCGTCAAAGGAATACCTTATTTAACGTCTTACGTGTTGACCAACACCCTTCTCTCTGTCGGGACGTATTTAACACCTAAAAATTTTTCTATAAATTACCTTGAAGGGACCACCAGGTCACCAATTCTGAGGTACGAAGGTTACGTCTCCCGTACCCAAGCTAGGGACCAACCCCTTGGAATAGGGTGTACGGAGTTCCGGTTTTTCACTTATTATTTTGTAAGAAATTTTTTTTGAAAATTTTTTTCTATAAATTCAGACTTAAAAATAAAGATACAAGACTCAAGGTAAAAAAAAAAAAAAAAATCACCTGTAGACATACAACTCGGGAGAGTAGACTTTTTTTTTTTACTGTTTTTTTTAACGTCATCTATTATTTTTAGTGATCTTTACCATTTTTATAGATGTCGGTCTTATAAGAACATCTTATAACTGATAAATTCTGTCATTTACATTATGGACATATCAAATTTTATATGTAGTCTAATTTTACTTACATTCGTTATTGTTATTTAGACTTTACTCTTTACCGGAGATTGTTATACCCTTTTCTAACTTCCATTCTCCTCTTCCCCTATTATCTCCCACTCTACCAACCTACCGTAGTGGTTGAGTTTCCTGGACTCAAATTCGTTTAAGGTCCTCTACCACTTCCTGTCCGTTCGGACCACACGATGTCACGTACCTCAGTGTTTCAAACCGTGTTGAATCGCTGACTTGTTGTTGCTATGACGTCCTTCTTCACTTCTGTTGAACATAGGTTCTATTACAGTTTTTATTACCACCATTATAGATCATATTGGTGATTTTCTTGTCATCTTCTTAAATTATTCGTTTAATATCTTTTGTGTTTTACTTATGAAACACTTAAGATTCTTTCTTCACTTTCACAATTAGTAAGTTAGTATAGGGTGAGAAACGCTGGGGTCCCTGACATCTGGTGATGCGAGGAGACAGACATCTTAAGAGATCCGTTCTTATGACCACATCCATCGGTAAGGGAGGAGGTCCTCTAGAAGGGATAGACCCCTAACTTCGACCCAGAGAGACGTAACGTCCGTCTAAGAAATGGTAGACTCGATGGTCTCTTCGGGAGTTTCTATGTATCTTCTTTAATTTTGATTCCTATTATTTTGATTTGTTTGTTCACTCGGATTAACTTTTGTATCCATCTATTGTATAATTTTGGACAAAGTTATTAATAATATTTACGTTTATCTGACTTGTCAAACAATATTGATTCTATCGGTCTAAGTTAATTTTTTTAGATGTATGACAAAAACGCTGTGTGAATTTTGTCTTTTAACTGACTATCTTTTTTTACATTAGACTTTTATAGTGTTGTTTGGTTTTTTGACTACATCGATACGATTATATTTAAAAATCACTATTTCTCTCTATTAAAAATTTTTATTTCCCCATTTGGATTGTCCTTTAACAGTGTTTATTTTTAAACTGGTTACACCGATACCTCTTGACACAAAAGTTTCTACTTTTTCACGTATATAAAAACAGTCCATATGTACATTGTCAATGGTATTAACCGTTTAGGTCTCGGTATGTCTTTCGTATTTATTTATTTAAAACGTTAATAAGACGTAGATTAGAATATGATCAGACTCAAACAATCTTTAATAATTATTTTTCTATTGACCTTTTTTATGTTCATGGATCTTTTTAAAATTTATACGAAGTTTTTACTTTATACTTACTGTTTCAAATTTCATATCCTACTCTAATCATTTTGTAATATAAAAATTTACTAATTATTACTCTTATTCCTTTCCGTGTGAAACCCCGATATTAATTTCTTTGTGAGGTTATCTATAAATATTGAAATTGTGCACATAATCTTTTATTGTTCTACACTTTAATTGATTGGATTCGTGAACGTAAAGTCTTTCGATCTTTTGTTTCCCTTTTAAGAGAGGGACTCCTTTGTTTGTTTGTTTGCTTGTCTATCCGTCTTTGGTTTCTAGTCTTCTCTTTATTTACTTTAACTATTTAATGTCTCTTGTAATCGTTTCCTAGAAAAAATTTTTTTTATTACATAAAAACATTTATTGTTCCTTTTGTGTTAATTGGTTTTGATCCCTACTACTTCACTTGTCATGATCCTCAAGATGATGTTTTTTAATTATTCTACTATGACACTTATTGACATACAGTTCCTTAAAGTATTGAATTTCCGTATTTAAGAAACCTTTTTCTTAATATAATACACTATTTTCTTATTTATTGTTAAAACCAATCAGATTATAAATCATTTCTTTAAATTATACAACAATTTTTAGGAAGGATTTTTTCTTTTAACAGATCAAAATCTAAGTGGTCAATTACGAGGGTCCCGTTGTCGTTACTTGTAAATAGAACTTATTTCAAAAGGTTCCTTATGTCTTATTTCGTTATAAAGAATTGTTAACACCATTCTTGTTGTCATCTATCCACGAAGAACCAATACACAAAATTTGTATCGTCATACAGACACGGCGAGGGTATGATGGTCAGGTAAGGGAGAGGAACGGGGAGGAAGGAAATTGGTATTTGAGTAGGAGATTCAGATACCCATAAAAAGACAAAACATTCATTCAAGTAAACATAGTAAAAATTTTCTAAAACGTATATTCGCCATAGTATACTATAAACGGAAAGAGACAGAATGAAGTGAATTATAATAGAGACCCAACTAGGTGTAATGACGTCTAACTCAATAGGGTAAGAAAAATTACCGACTCATTATAAGGTAACACATATGCATGGTGAAGAAGAAATGGGTAAGTAGACAGTTGTCT
The DNA here is from genome assembly GCA_006410555.1 of Capra ibex. Classification (NCBI taxonomy): domain Eukaryota; kingdom Metazoa; phylum Chordata; class Mammalia; order Artiodactyla; family Bovidae; genus Capra; species Capra ibex. The sequence goes on from SJYO01049755.1 coordinate 21,766,397, forward strand.
GTAAATCCAACGAAAGTACAGGACCTATCTCGTTTATCACGACGTCACTGGTAACCCCACGTACACAGGGAAGGTTGGTACAAAAAGGGACCTATATCCGGGTCCAAACCTTATATAGTGAAGTCTAACCAACGAGTCAGTACAGACTGACAAACACTGGGAGTACCTGACGTCGTGGGATCCGGAGAGACAGGTAGTGATTGAGGACCTCAAGTGGGTTTGAGTACAAGTAACTCAGTCACTACGGTAGGTTGATAGAGTAGGAGACAACAGGAGAAGAGGAGAACGGAAGTTAGAAAGGGTCGTAGTCCCAGAAAAGGTTACTCAGTCAAGAAGCGTAGTCCACCGGTTTCATAACCTCAAAGTCGAAGTTGTAGTCATAAAGGTTACTTGTGAGTCCTGACTAGAGGAAAGCCTCCCTGACCAACCTAGAGGAACGTCAGGTTTCCTGAGAGTCCTCAGAAGAGGTTGTGGTGTCAAGTTTTGTTAGTTAAGAAACCACGAGTCGAAAGAAATATTAGGTTGAGAGTGTAGGTATGTGTTGATGGTCTTTTTGGTATCGGAACAGATTTGCTTAGAAACAACCGTTCCATTAAGACGAAAAATTATACGACAGATCCAACCAGTATTGAAAAGAAGGTTCCTCACAATCCAGTATACTATTGAGATAAAAATCCAAAGACTTCTTGGAGGTAAGATAAGAAGTATCACCAAGATGGTTCAGTGTAGGGATTTTATCACATCCTCCCGAGGAAAAAGAAGTGTGGGAGATATCGTAAATAACAGATATCTGAAAAACTACTACCGGTAAGACTGCCCACCCTATACTATAGAGTAAAATCCAAACTAAAAGTAAAGAGATTATTAATCGTTACAACTCGTAGAAAAGTACACGGAAAACAGGTAGACATACAGAAGAAACCTCTTTACAGAAAATCTAGAGACAAGTAAAAAAGTCAACTCCAAAAACAAAAAAATTATGATTCCAGTACTCGAGAAACATTTAAAACCTCTTATTAGGGAACAACCAACGTAGTGACGTTGATAAAAGGGGATAAGACACCCAACAGAAAAGTAAAACGAACACAGAGGAAACGACATGTTTTCGAAATCTCAAATTGAGCCGGAGTAAATAAATACGAAACTAAAGGTAATGAGACCCTCTCTCTAGTTTCTTCTATAACGACGTTAATTATAGTTTTTCCCAAGAGGAATATAAAAGGAGATTCTCAAGATATCGTAGACCAGAATATAAATTCAGAAATTAGGTAACACTCAAATAAACAAAGTAAAAAGATTCACAAGTCAGTGGGTCAGTACAGACTGAGAAACACTGGGGTACCTGATATCGGGTGTTCCAAGGAGACAGGTATCCTAAAAGGTCCGTTCTTATGATCTCACTCATAAGTAAAGGAAAAGGTCCCCTAGTAGGGTTAGGTCCCTCACTTGGGTACAGAAAACATAGATGACCAAACCGTCCCACCTCAGAAATGATGACTCGTTGGATCCTTCATAAAAAGATACAAGTTGACAGGTTAAAAGGGTCTTGGTAAATACTTTATAAATAGAATAATTAATATAAAAAATCCGATCAAGAAGAGGATTTATTCAAGAGGATTTTATTCGACAATGAATAAAAAAGGTTAACTTCACAAAACCTAAATCTATTTATTCAATTTAAGAATAAAACTCACTCAAAACAGACTGATATTAAAAGAAATAAGAAACATCAAAGATAAAATCTTTAAAACAACGACACAACAAATTACCGATCTATAAACCTCGAGAATATTTGGTACCACTTAAGTTTTGAAATTATGATATCTAGATAGAATAAATTACCAACCTCCAATTTAAGACGAAACGAGTTATTTGGACAAATGAAAAAAATTGTAAACCGTATACAAAACAACCAGTGAAATAAAATCGGAAAATTTGAGTTTAATCCAAATAGACACCGTACTTCATATATTTAGATTATATCTCTTTTTTTCACATATATTTCAATTATAACTTTTGTTGTTTCTTTTAATTTTGGAAAGTCGTCTAATTTTGTGAAGGAAGTTTTTTCAAGGTTCACCTCTGTCAACTGATATTAAGAGTGTTATATTGATGTTTTATTTTTATATTAACTCTTTAACAAATGTACTTCCTTTCGTTCTTTAAGTTTTGGTCTATCTTCACTTTTCTTTTTAGTTCCTTTACAATTTAAACTCGAATGACTTTAGTCTTTTCTTTAACTTCATCGTTATGATAAACATTTATTTATGATTAGTGTTCTAAAGATTTTATATACACTGTTTTTAGTGTCATTCCTTGTATCTTATCTTTACTTTCCTTGATTGTTTTTTTATCACTAGATGTGTCCGTTTTCTGTTTATATAAAGTTTTATAATTTTGAGTTTTGAAAATTCCTCTTTTTGTCATATTACGTCATTTTATCGTTAACTTTAGACATTAACTTGTTCCGTAGGATTGACTTGTATAACTTTCCCGTGATCATTTCAACTGGGTCCTACAAGTCCGTCCAAGATCTTCGATTAATTTTTGTTTTTTTCAGAGACACATCTCCCTTTTTTTTCCTTGAAACAGTTCTTTTCTTATCAAAGTCTACACGGTAGAAAAAATGACTTAGACATTTTATGTATATACAACTAAAAGAGTGTACTTTGAAATATATATGGTATATTTATATATACTTACGTATATATACGTGATATTATAAGTATATGTTTATATACACTGATATATATAAGTATACATACCTACGACTAGGTACTCGTTGCACTTAAACTTGAAGTACCAACGTGAATATGTACCTAACAAAAGTTATCATTTATAATGTCATGATATACACTAATCAACTTAGACACCTACGACTGGACACCTATACTTGGTACCTATGCCTACTCGACGTATATGACTCCCGATTAATATTCAATATACATATAAAAGTCCACACACCTCTCAACCGTTTGGATTGCGGACCCAACAAGTTTCTAGTTGACGACTAAATATTTATATATACTTATATATCAATATACCTACGTATACTTATAAATACGTGTATATATATTAGAAAGAAAGATATATATACGTATGTACGTATGTATGTAAAGTCATGAGATTTTAATTAATTCACTAATCATTTTTATATTTACCTATAATACCCACACATATAAACATTTAGTGGATTTAATGATAAGTTTCCATCTTTGTCAGTTCAGTATAACAAGTTAGTTTCAATGAAACTGTTAAATTGGTATTACTATCAATAACTCGTAATCATATAAAATTAATTTTACTCCATACTTTAAGATAAGATACAATATCCGTAATTCAATAATAACCCTAACTTCTACTTATTTCAAGGGACTTTTGGTGATCCTAAATTAAGTGAATTTTCGTGGTTCAATTAAGAAAGAAAAGATAACATAATTAAACGATTACAATGAGTATGATAATTTATTAAAGTAGATAAAATTGGGGTTACATTAAAGAACAAAATCGTCGTGTATAAATATATTAACAAAAATCCTTTTTCACTTATTTGACTTATTATTAAGTGTATCATTATTTTATAACTGGTAAATATAATTTTGTTTCAAAATCCCTTTTCAAGATAACGTTTCAAGATAACGAGTAGACTATACAGTTTACAAAATTCAGAGGAAACTCTTCCTTTTGTTGTTTTTGTGAATTTTAGGACCTCTTTATACCCACCATCCCTCTTTTATTATGTTTCGTAAACAAAGATTCCCTTTTTCTTTATGTAAACGCTGAAAACTCTTTTGAAAAATTTAATAAAGAGTCCTTTAATTACTGTTCATAATAAGATGACTATTTATACCAAACAAGGTTGAAACATTTAGTCTGAATTCGTAAACTTTACATTCATTTATACTTCTGTCTTTTTTTGTGGTGAGTCGAACATCAAGTTGAAGGGTTAATCAAGGTTTATGAATAAACATCATTCTCGTGGCTCCTTTCAAACGAAGTCCCTTTGTCTCTCTTTTATTCCCTCTTTTAGAAAGGTAATAAAAAAATTATTACGAAGGTAAAATTATTCGGGATTCATATAAACATAAACAAAGAAAAGTCCCATTAGAATAGAAATTGTAGGGTGTTTCCATCCCGAGAACTCCATTAGATACTTGTGAGAACGTTAAAAATAATACCATCTTTTTGGTACATAAAACCTTATATCTATGTATCTATATACCTTATAGATACGACGACTCATTACACTCAAATACCTACAATCAACAAATAACATTTACTACTGTAAATCAGTCGGTAGACAAGGAATTTATAATCCTGAATCCGTCTCAAAGTTGTAGACACGTACGTGTATTTTAAAACATGTCACGACCATTTTACGACTGTTTTCACCTTTTTTTTTCTGTATAGTTACTTTGAAGTTTCCTGAAACGAAAAATTTTAAATACATCTAAATAGAGGACGAAGAATTCATATAGACAACAATAAAAATAACTTTAAGATTTTGCTTAGTTTTGTGAAAACTCTTGTTTTACGTAAACTTACGAAATATTTAAGTATATAAATAAAAATTTACATGGGTCCACTTGATCTAAAACACATAGTCATTCTATTAAACGGTATTCGTCATGTTTCAGTAGGTTAATGAATTTTTTTTTAGTAGTAATTAATTGGATAAATGACACCGACTGATGTAAAGAAGATTAGTCCTTTTTTAATGTGTGTTGTAGTTAGTCTATTTCCTCTTTATATTAAAGACTCGAGTTATAAAGACTTCTCGGATGGTTTCTGTATTCATACAGAGGTGTTTCTTTGTTTACCTTTTTTTATTTCCTTTTCTTTCTTTCTTTTTACCTTTCTTCCTTCCTTTCTTTCTTCTCTCACCCAACCTCTCTTACTTTTCCCTGTTTTATTTTCGTTTCTTCCCAATATCTCTTAAACCCTCACCCTCTCTTCCTTTCCGTGTCTTTCTTTTTATTAAGTGTTCTTACTTTACTAATTTATAAGTATAGTGTCTTTTCATAAATCCTAAAATCTTTCACTCGTAAACTTTATTTTTACGTATACGGAATTTGTTAGAGTCTTTACCGAAATACCAGAATAAAAAAATACATACCTGTGATCAAAATGGAATTTCATATCCCCCTTTTAGAAAACTCTCTTAACAGTGGAAATTCGGTATACCTCTTATCTACTTATAATAAATTTAGGATCCGTCCAAGTTAATAGTATACTGGTTATCCCGTATTGTTTTATCTACGTCACTCTAAACTTATACGAAAGTTTAGTGTGTGTATATATGTATATGTATCTCTGCCTCTCTAAGTAAATGGACTCTAATATTAGTAGTAATAAAATAAAAGTCAACTCAAACATTATATGTCGAAGTACTTTTATTTATTTTTAGAGTTCATAAAACTCTTTAAAAGACGTATGATACTTATAAGTAGGGTACTAATACCTATTAATACTATGATAGAACCTCTTCCGTTACCGTGGGGTGAGGTCATGAAAACGGACCTTTTAGGGTACCTACCTCCTCGGACCATCCGACGTCAGGTACCCCAGCGATCTCAGTCCGTGCTGACTCGCTGAAGTGAAAGTAAAAAGTGAAGACACGTAACCTCTTCCTTTACCTTTGGGTGAGGTCACAAGAACGGACCTCTTAGGGTCCCTTTCCCCCCTCGGACCACCCGACGGCAGATACCCCAGCGTGTCTCAATCGGTACTGACTTCGCTGAATCGTCGTCGTACCATGATAGATTCCCTGGGAGTTCCACCCGTCAATGTGACGTATAAAATTTATCGTCAAATAGTCATTAGAATCAGACTTTATACGTTTTCGGAAAAACTCACAACCTCCAGGTTCGATCAAGAACCAGTAAGAAACATTCGTCTGGTGGTACGATATGAAAACCTTTCAAAGAACAACTAGTTGTTTAAGGTATATTAACATGTCTTAATCGACACTAAAATTGTCGTACTGTAATGACATTATCATATGTGTGGAAAACACTTATCACAATCCCTTCCCCCTTGATATATGAAGAACTTAAGACATCGACCTGATTATTACTTTAACTATGTTTTGTCTATTCATCTTTTTTTATTTGTTTAAAATTATGTACCTGAACCTCTAGAGTCTCTCTTTTTCGGACTCTTAACCGGTTTCGTCCTACGAAAATATGAAGAATCTGTTTTTTGTTAGATACACACTCTTTAGCTATCCTATTTTTGAGAATTCAAAACCCAGGAATTAATCACTTCTTAGATTTACCTCAAACCGAACCCCTATCATTTAATTTCATCGGACATATCGTTAATAAATATGTCCGATGAACAGGATTTAAATGATGGAGACCTCTATTCATACAAGTTGAAGGTCAATGACCCTCATGTGGAAAGTGTACCTCTAAATAAAGGACGAAAGTCCTTACGTCTCTCTTCCCAGTCTCACAGGGAGAACGTAAGCCATGAAAAATCCATTGAAATTAAGTTTCGTTAGTTATGCGGTAGCTCTGTATAAAACCTTACTAACTGGGACCCGTGACTGTGATCGATTTTAGTAGTTCCCTAAGGTCTCCAGGACCTTGGAAAAAGAGTCCTAAATCCCTTTCAACTAAATGAAGATCTCTTAGTCTCTACAAGAGTTTTTCCCTGAGAGTCGTAGTAGTTTTCGGACTTAAAGAAACCGAACAACAACAAGTCAACGATTCAGGACAGGCAGTGTAACGCTGGGTTACATGATGTCGTACGGTCCGAAGGGACAGGAAGTGATAAAGGGTCTCAAACAAGTTTAAGTACAGGTAACTCGGTTACTACGGTAGGTTGGTAGAGTTGGAGACAGTGTGGTAAAAGGACGGAAGTTAGAAAGGTTCGTAGTCCTAGAAAAGGTCACCCAGTCGAGAAGGGTAGTCCACCGGTTTCATAACCTCGAAGTCGAAGTCGTAGTCAGGAAGGTCACTTATAAGTCCTGACTAGAGGAAATCCTACCTGATCAAAGTAGAGGAACTTCAGGTTCCCTGAGAGTTCTCAGAAGAGGTTGTGGTGTCAAACTTTCGTAGTTAAGAAGTCGTACGTCGGAAGAAATACCGGGTTGAGAGTGTAGGTATGTACTGATGGCCTTGTTGATATCGAAAGATCTACCTGGAAAAAACCGTTATTATAGAAACGAAAAAGTACACAACAGATCCAAACAGTATCGAAAAGAAGGTACCTCGTTCGGAGAAAACTGACGTCGGTGGTAGATGTCTCTAAAACCTCGGGTTCTTGTAATTCAGACAGTGACAAAGGTAACAAAGGGGTAGATAAACGGTGTTTCACTACCCTGACCTACGGTTCTAGAATCAAAAAACTTACAACTCAAAATTCGGTCGAAAAAGTGAGAGAAAAAAGTGAAAGTAGTTCTTCGAGAAATCAAGGAGAAACGAAAGACGGTGTTCCCACCACAGTAGACGCATAGACTCCAATAACTATAAAGAGGACCGTTAGAACTAAGGTCACACTCGAAATAGGTCGGAACGTAACACGTACTCCATGAGACGTATATTCAATTTATTCGTCCCACTGTTATCGGTCCGAACTACAAGAGGAAAGGTTTAAAAATTGGTCAGGTAACAAGGTACAGACTAAGATTGACAACGAAGAAATGTCCAAAGAGTCCTCTGTCAATTTCACCAGACCATAAGAGTAGAGAATTATTAAAAGGTCAAACAACACTAGGTGTTTCAGTTTCCGAAATAGTATTAGTTATTTCTTTTTCTTTTACAAAGAAAGACCTTAAGGGAATGAAAAAGATACTATGTTACGTACAACCGTTAAAATATAGACCAAAAAGACGGAAAAGATTTAGGTTTAACATGTAGACTTTAAAGAGACAAGTACACGACAACTTCGGATGGAACTTCCTAAAACTTGTCATGGAACGATGGTACACTTTTCTCGGGTTAACAAGTCATCAAACTTGTAAGAAAACGTGACCATTGGAGTCAAATTTTTTTTGTTTTCACATCGTTGAGAGGACCTCCAAAACCTTTACATAAATAAAGAACGTCCTGAGTCATTCACACGTAGATGTCCCCTTCTATATCCTCTAGAAGAAAGTAGGTCAAAGTATTCTGAGTCGAAATCCTAAGATTTTTCTTCTCGGTCTATTACAAAAAGGGTAAAGTTACGATTGAGACAAAATAAAAATCTTAGTTGATCATCCAGTAAAGACTCAGAATCAAATAAGATAATAAGACACCAACAGTCGGAAGTATACATATCGTCACATTGTACTCTATAATGTTATTCTTAACTTTTAACCAGTGTTAGTCAAGTCAAGTCAAGTCAGTGAGTCAGCACAGGTTGAGAAACGCTGGGGTACTTAGCGTCGTGCGGTCCGGAGGGACAGGTAGTGGTAGAGGGCCTTAAGTGAGTCTGAGTGTAGGTAGCTCATTCACTACGGTAGGTCGGTAGAGTAGGAGACAGTAGGGGACGAGGAGGACGGGGGTTAGAGAGGGTCGTAGTCTCAGAAAAGGTTACTCAGTTGAGAAGAGTACTCCACAGGTTTCATGACCTCGAAGTCGAAATCGTAGTAAGGAAGGTTTCTTTAGAGTCCCAACTAGAGGAAGTCTTACCTGACCAACCTAGAGGAACGTCAGGTTCCCTGGAAGTTCTCAGAAGAGGTTGTAGTGTCAAGTTTTCGTAGTTAGAAGTCGCGAGTCGAAAGAAGTGTCAGGTTGAGAGTGTAGGTATGTACTGGTGTCCTTTTTGGTATCGGAACTGAACCGTCTGGAATCAGCCGTTTCATTACAGAGACGAAAACTTATATGATAGATCTAACCAGTATTGAAAAGAAGGTTCTTCATTCGCAGAAAATTAAAGTACCGACGTCAGTGGTAGACGTCACTAAAACCTCGGGGTTTTTTATTTCAGACTGTGACAAAGATGACAAAGGGGTAGATAAAGAGTGTTACAGGGGTATATTTGAAACTTAATAGGAACTAATAGGAAAGATTATGACTCCGACGAATCTACTTCCCTGGACCTCTACAAAAGATCAAAAATTGAGGAGGAGTTTAGATTGGAGAGACAGATGACGGAAAAGGATTTAACACTCACCCTTTAAGAAAGAAGAAACATTTATAAAGAACAAAAAGGACCCGTGGAGTCCAACCAACGACAAACTAAAACTCTGGATTAAAAATATTCGTTAGATATTTTTTTATGTCGAAGACGAAAGACAATAGAAAGAAGGTACAAAAACAATCATTAGTATCTCTTGTACTGAGTAATTGTTTTCAATTAAAAAAAAAGAAAAGTTTATTTTCAAACTGAACAAAAGTATGTTCAGGTTCCGATATTTATAGGTAATTGAGGGTTATTACAAACTCTTTATTTGACTAGTCCCGAATTTTACTTTATCTTACAGACTCTATTTTCACTGTAGTTAACTGTCTTAATAGAAATCATAGTGACATTGTATTACTTCGGGACTTCGTCCGAAAGTTCAGATTTATGGTAATGACGTAATAGTATTGAATACATGAGAAATTTTTTTACAAAAGTACTGATATAAAGTTACTGTTGTTTTTATAACGTTTAATTTTAGAGTTGTGAATTAACGTATGAAATCGAAAACTTTATAAATTTTATTTAACCGAAAAATGTCAAAAAAAAAAAAAAGTCTCTTATCTAATTGCCCTAAGGGTGGAATTTTTTCATTAAATAAATATAAACAGGACATTAAATAAATGTCGACAACGTTCACTATGTAAAATCTCATTGATGATGTAGAAATATACTTGCTCCTTCGAAATGTTGAAAAGTCTATCAATTGTTTAAAGTCTTCATTATTGATAAAATCTTAAATCCGTTGACTAGATCAGAGGTTCCATCCGTGAACTCCTAAAATTTTTTATGGCTCTTTAATTCGTTTATCTGTTTTTGTACCTCGTATACGTATTTTGTTTTAAACCACGACTCGTCTGTTGTACGATATATTTACGAAGTATTATCATTTTATAATCTCTTATTAATTATATTTTCTGAAATTTTGTAGACATAACGAAAATAGTTGAACTGTACTTACTACTATTACTAAACAGAATAAAATACACTTGAGTTAGACGAACTTATGTAAACTAATGTCTCTAAGGTTAGAACCCTTAAGTATCTATTTACTTTTGGTCTTCGAGTGTGTTTTCGTTATACTCTCTAATTCTCTCACTTATCTGTCTGATTACTCTTTCCTAATTTTATTGAGTTTAAAATACTCGATCTCACTTGTTTCAGATGGACCCTTGTAATTTAGACGGACATTTATAGTTCATGAACATTTGTACCTAATTCCTGTATGAAAAATTGGGTTCTCATTTCTATCCTTGTGACCTATTTTATCATTTCTGTTTATTTTATATGACCCATAAACCCTTCGTTGCTGTAACGAAGTCTTTCTATTATACCTGTATTGAAAAACTAAGAAACCCGAAGGGACCACCGAGTCTGCCATTTCGTGGACGGACGTTACGTCCTCTGGGCCCAAACTAGGGACCCAACCCTTCTAGGAGACCTCTTCCTTTACCGTTGGGTGAGGTCATGAGAACGGACCATTTAAGGTACCTGACTCCTCGGACCATCCGACGTCAGGTCTGTCCTGACTCGTTGAAGTGAAAGTGAAAGTGAAAAGTATCTTTTGATCCACCATTTCTCCGTTGTATCAACGGATCGAATTAAGGTAACTCTTTAGGAGTCACTTTTTTATATCCTTCTTAATTTCATAGTCGAACAAAGTTACAAAGAAACCGTTGAGTATCAAGGTCAAAGAATGTACAGCGTGTCCTTCATTTGACTTTTCATAAAATTAAGAAAGATACTAAAACACTTGAGGTAACATTCATCTCATGAATCTAAAATCAAAAAGGTACTATCTTTTTACCTCGTTAAATTACCGTTGTAATTGACTTATCTTAATAGACATTACAGGTGTAAATTTTTATATTATTGGGACATAGTTAAACACCTGAGACAAGTGTTGATAGTCGGACGTTTCTCATAACTCTAGTTGGTAAATAAATTCTATTAAGATGTAAAGGACTGTAACCTGTAGAACGGGATTAAGGGATAATCTACTAATACCCAAATTTATAATGTAGGGTTCGAGGAAAGAAACGAGTCAAAGTACCGAGAATATTTGGACTAAAACCATTAACCTAGGAAGTGAAACGTAAAAATAGTGTGATCTAAGATTGTATTAGGTTTTCAATTGAATAAATAACTTATTGTCGTCAGTAAGTTATGACAGGTTGAGAATATTGGGTACCTAACATTGGGTGGTCCGAGGAGACGGGTACCTTAAGAAATCCTTTCTTATGACCTCACCTATAGAGGGTTGGGTTCATAACTTTGGTCCAGAGGACTTAATGTCTACCTAAAAGATGGTAGACTCGGTGTTCCCTTCGGGATCACAAAGTCATTCTGTCACCGTTGACTACGATGCAAAAAGTCTACACAGTTAACAGAGATAGAAGAAAATTGTGATTTTCTGAAAACAACGTTTGTTTGTCTTTCGTCCGTGTCATATCGTACCCATATCATCTTCTTTCATGGTTAAGAATATGATCCTTACTCGACCACAATTAGGACAATACACTCTAAGATTTCGGGTACAAGTATATCTAAGATATACTGAGAATAGACTCACTTAAAACAAAAGATGTAATGGTCGAGATAGTGTTTGTGTATATACAGAATAAGGAGTAAAGTGGACACTGAACCTATAAAGTCTACAGAATTTGTACTTTAAAGGTGATGTCTTGAATAACAAAATATAGATCAACACGAGGAAGAAACATTAAAATCGAGATTCGCATAACGTACTGTTATGATAACTAAAGTTACTTACACTTGACTTATTTACTTACTTCTTTTACTTATCACAGATCAAAAGAGTAGTAACGTCACTCTCTTAACTGAACTTAATGACTAAAAGTTAAAGTCTAATATAGATTTAAATTACACCTTCCTAATAATAAAATCGTTCATGTGTATTGGATCATCTGAACCCTACCTAGTATCATTTAAACAAAGATTTGACTCAAGTCATCCTCCTAGGTTCATCAAATAAAAGATCCTTTTTCTACTTTAAATCGAGTTTCTACTATGTTTGATTATAGGTTCCTTACCAAATATCACTTTATATATTAATGTTATATCTCTTTTTGTAACTTAAGGTTCTATGACCTCTTTACTCCTATTTCTCGTCTGTCCTGACCTTCTTTTTTCTTACAGAATAAAGACTTTGAGATCTATTTCGTATTTTTATTAATTTTTAAACTCTAATTTCTTATCTTTTGAATCCGTAACCCATTAGTCTTCTCAGTGTGACGAAGGGTAAGTAGGTGGATACGTGTTAGGTTAAATTAACGTAAACTTAGTTACTGTCTACCTAGATTTAAACCTACACTCGTATCAAAACTATGGGACTTCAATGAAGGTTTTAGAAATCAATATGATATAATCATTTTCAAGAAATATCTATGTTATTAGTTCTAGTAAACCATCACCACTTTTTCATCTGTAACATGTACCTACCTCTTTTTTTCCTCAGGTCTTTATCTGTGTGTAATATAACAGTCAAGTAAAACTGTTCGACTGTTCTACAAATTTTCTTCTTTGATATAAATTATATTTATATCTAGGAATGGAGTATAATATTTGTATTTTAATTGAGTTTTACCTAGTATCCGAATTCGTATTTTCGACTTTCACATTTTGAAAGTTCGTTTTCACCCTCTGGTAAAAAAGTTACAACCTCATCCGTAATGAAAAGATCTATACTTTGTTTTACGTACTTGGTAATAATTTTAAACTACGTAGTTTAAAGTACTATTTATAATAAAATCTCAAACTACAAATCTTATGTAGTGAATTTTTTACTTTCTCGGTCAGTGTAATCGTCTTAATTACCGGTGTGTATAATCTGTTGTTTAAACACTAGTCTTATTTCTAAGATTATGAAGTGATTACTCCTTTTGTCAAGTTGTTTTTACCCGTTTTCACTTGTCTTTGGAATATTCTCTTCTCTACACTTACTAGTTATTAGTATCTAAGTCACAGTATTCAATAGTTCTTTTCGTCTACTTTAGTAATATACTGATTCGTTTGTAATCTCCGATTTGATTATCATTATCACAATTATTTGTATTTTGTTGTTTTATTGTTTCGTTTTTGACTTATGCGGTTCATAACCACTCCTACTTCTCGTTAATCATGAGAAGATGTAACGAACATCCTAACATTTTATAATGTTAATGAAACCTTTTGTTAAACCGTCACAGGACTTGTCAATTTATAGGTAGATATACACTGGATTTAAAGATGACGATCGGTTGATGGATTTTCTTTGCTTTCACTTATAGGTATGTTTATGAACATGTTTTTGAAGGTATGTAAAAATAAAAGTTATCGGCTTTAGACCTTAGTTTGGTTTACAAGTATTTTTCACTTTCCCATTTAACACCATATAGGTAATTTACAATCTGACGAGTTGTAATCTTTCCCTCGTTGATTACTATGTTCGTTCGTGTCCTTACTCCGTTTTCATCTCTAGTAAAAAGACTTAGGTATACAACCCACTTTTCACTTTCATCGAGTAAGGTACAGGGAGAAACGCCGGGTACCTGAGAAATGTCTGGTACCTAACATACCTTAAGAGGTCCGGTCTCATGACCTCACTCATCCATAAGGGAAGAGGACCCCTAGAAGGGTTGGGTCCCTAGTTTGAGTCCAGAGGATGTAACGTTCGCCTAAGGAATGTTCAACTCGGTAGTCACTTCGAGATTTTATACGTGAAATTAGACATTATTTACTTTCGTTTTGTTACTGTCAAATACTTACTATAACTCCCCCTTTTGTCCAATGTTTCTCCATGAACTTTTAAACCCTACACCTCCTTTACAAGTAAAAGAACCACACAACTTCAAAAGAGTTTAGATAATTAAACAGTTTTCAGTATTACATGAGTTTTATACAAGTAAAAAAACGTATAGGAAAAGTGGAGTTCTTTCACGAAGAATTTTTCACGGAGGTTCGTGAGTAATTAGGGTGAAATTTGAAGGAGACTGACTTCCTTATCTCTTCATTAACCGAAGTACAAATTTAGGAGAAGAAGGATGTGACTCAAGTCAAAAAAAAATTCGCTATTGTAATTTTATAATTTTCAATGAGTGAGTAGGGGATCTCGTCAATCTAATACTAATATTAGATTCTACAGTAATTGGTCCCCTAAGATTTTTACCTGTCTCATCTTTTTGAAGAACGAGTTTACAAAATAATAATTAACTGTTATAAGGTAGGTAATTCAAGATTTTTATCGGGTTTTACACTTTTGTTTATCTTTAGTAGATTAATAAGACAATTTTTTATATTTTTTATCCTTTACTCTTTTTTTCAAATAAATTAATGAAAGAGAATCCGGAATCGGAAAGAAAAAATTTAAAAAAAAATTTAAAAATAAAAATGAAATAAAATGAAATGTTATGACATAACCAAAACGGTATGTAACTGTACTTAGGTGGTGCCCACATGTACACTAGGGTTTGTACTTGGGGGGAGGGAGGGTGGAGGGAGGGGTGTTGTAGGGAGACCCAGTCTCTTTCGAATTGCTGTCCTATATTTTTATTAGTTTACAATAGTAGTGTTGAATTTAGGTATATAAGTTGTACTATAACTCCGGTTGATGTCCGTTTTAGTTTTCCGTTTAATATATTACTACAAAGTCAAGTCAAGTCAAGTCAGTGAGTCAGCACAGGTTGAGAAACGCTGGGGTACTTAGCGTCGTGCGGTCCGGAGGGACAGGTAGTGGTTGAGGGCCTCAAGTGAGTCTGAGTACAGATAGTTCAGGTACTACGGTAGGTCTGTAGAGTAGGAGACAGCAGGGGAAGAGGAGGACGGGGATTAGGAAGGGTCGTAGTTTCAGAAAAGGTTACTCAGTTGAGAAGTGTACTCCACCGGTTTCATGACCTCAAAGTCGAAATCGTAGTAAGGAAGGTTTCTTTAGGGTCCCGACTAGAGGAAGTCTTACCTGACCAACCTAGAGGAACGTCAGGTTCCCTGAGAGTTCTCAAAAGAGGTTGAGGTGTCAAGTTTTCGTCGTTGAGAACCCACGAGTCGAAAGAAGTGTCAGGTTGAGAGTGTAGGTATGTACTGATGACCTTTTTGGTATCGGAACTGATCTGTCTGGAATCAGCCGTTTCATTACAGAGACGAAAATTTATACGATAGATCTAACCAGTATTGAAAAGAAGGTTCCTCATTCGCAGAAAATTAAAGTACCGACGTCAGTGGTAGACGTCACTAAAACCTCGGGGATTTTTATTTCAGACTGTGACAAAGGTGACAAAGGGGTAGATAAAGGATACTTCACTACCCTGGTCTACGGTACTAGAAGTAAAAGACTTACAACAGTGGGACGAATAAATTGAATATACGTCTCATGTAGTACTCTTTGCGACCTGACCTTCTTTGTGTTCGACCTTAGTTCTAAAGGCCCTCTTTATAGTTATTGGAGTCTATACGTCTACTGTGGTGGGAATACCGTATTTCACTTCTCCTTGATTGCTACACATCCCATTCTTTTAGAGACACATACCCTTCTTATAAATATACACTCATTTACTCATCGTCAGTATAAGTGGACATTTATTAGGTTTGACATGTTATTTTCTACGAATTCCCAAGAAATCGTGCAACAAACTACAATACAGAAGAATTAAAAAGAGAGTTAAAATTTAGAGAAAATCTTAAGATTTACAACTTTAGAGACCCCTAATCCGGAGTCTTGGGAAAAAGGAGAAAATATGAATGAAAAGTACACCGGAAAAAGAAAAATTTGTCGTGGATATACTATTACTGATACACTGAGTAAACTTAAGGTCAACCCACATAAGATCATGTACTAATTATAGAGGTGATCGTACAGACTTTAAATAGAATTTAAATTGAACGGATCTATATCTAAAGAATGGTAAAAAGACTCTAGTCAAGGAAGGACACGTGTCACAATTGAAACCATTTACCTATTCTTTTCTTACTTCCGTACCGACACTACGAGACCCTAAAAAAAAAAAAAAAACGAACAAACAAAAAAAGAATAAAGTAATTTTTTTTAATTTTATAAAAGAATATCCAAAATCCATAGGATTAAAATATTAATGGTAACTTATACCTCTCTTTAGACCTCTTCCTTTACCGTTGGGTGAGGTCACAAGAACGGACCTCTTAGGGTCCCTGCCGCCTCGGACCACCCGACGGTAGATGCCCCAGCGTGTCTCAGCCTGTACTGACTTCGCTGAATCGTCGTCGTCGTACCTCTCTTTATTCAGTTAATTAAAATATTAATGGGACAAAGTTTAGAAAAACTTTAGTGAAGAACCAGAAAAATGACACCGTGTTGAGAAAATAAAGAATTACAAAATGTTATTGGGTTCCTGACACTTGAAACTAACCCAAAGGTTTACGTACGGTAACAACTAAATATGACATACTATAATAAAGATAGAGAAATTCTTCACTTATACATTTCGAAGTATAACACGTCAGTTATCAAAATTAGGGATCACTGATCTTTATGAAAATGGATACATATTATATATGTGTGTATACATATATACCTTTACAAGTATGTATCCACATACATATTTTGATATATGTATAGACATGTTAAAATAAGTGTAAATTAAGTAGACCATATCCTTCTATTCCTAAAACGAACGTACCAAAAGCACATGACGAGAACACGACACGCGTACGAGTCAGAACAGACTGAGAAACGCTGGTGTACCTGACATTGGGTGGTGCGAGGAGACAGGAACCTTAAAAAGTCCGTTCTTATGATCTTACCTAACGGTAAGTAAAGTACCTCCCTAGGTCGGGGTCATCCAAAGTAAGTATAACATTCTAGTTCGTAACCCAAACCAAGTAAGTGTAATCTCTGAAAAGGGTTTCCCACCTTTTTACGTAGAGGAGACAGATATTATGTCAAATATTAACTAAACAATACTAAACCTCCTTTACGATAGGGTCTACACTTATTAATCTTGAAATAAACAAAAAGAATAAATATAAACCGGATTCATTCTTTAGTTCTGACGTCTATTTTTGGTTTATCGTATATTTTAATAATTATTCTTTTTCTCGAAAATCTTACACGTAAAACAAACAATAAAAAGGTTGTTTAGTTTCACTCGCACGTAAAATGAGCATAATATTTGTAAAAGGACCTATATACTGAAATCACAAACGTAGATAACAACAACAAGTCAATGGGTCAGTACAGGTTGAGAAACGGTTGGGTACTGATGTCAAGCAGTCCGGAGAGACAGGGATGGTACGGGTTTAAGTACAGGTAACGTAAATATAGACAATAACTTGAGTTTTCAAAAGGATGAAACAAGAGAACACAGTAATAAAATACGTCAGAATTACAAGTGTATCTTAGGATCATAGAAATACATAAAAGTAACAGGGAAGCTATTACAGAATCAGAAATTAGAAGGGGAACAAAAAAATAATACAGTGTTTAAAATAAATCTTTTATAAAATAAGGATTGAAACATAACGAGAAACTAAACAAAAAATTATAAAAATGGAAGTTGTTAATTTTGTTTAAGGGACTGTAAAAATTTTAAGAAAGTGGTTATTGAAATTGAAAAAATAGGAAAATCTATACTGAAAAGGAGGGGGATTGAAATTTATTATCGAGAATGACATGATAGAGAGACACACCCCAAAACAAAATAAAAAAAGTTTTTGACAACAGTTATAATACTGTTTTACCTTTCACTGACTCCTTTCTTCTATTTCTCCTAGTTCAATAAGTATATTAAAAGTCATCCATCATCTTTTTTATCGACGTAGGGAGAGAAGATTTTTGTAGACTTATAAAAGATTTGAATAAAAAAAGAAAACTTTGGTTCAAACCCCTCACTACTACAAATGACATCCTGATGTTCTCGTAACAATTCGTCAAACGGATTTCTCGTCTTAGTGTAAGTAATACAATCGACTTGAGTATACTAATATAGGAATGACACTTGTGTTACCCGAAGGGACCACCGAGTTACTATTTCTTAGGTGGACGGTTACGTCCTCTTAGGCAAAAACTAGGGACTCAGTCTTTCTAGTGGACCTCTTTCTTTACCGTTGGCTGAGGTCATAAGAACTGACCTCTTAGGGTACATATCTCCGCGGACCACCTGATATCAGGTGCCCCAGTGTTCTGAATCTGTACTAAATTACTGATATAGTAGACTTATGTTACCATGAACCCCTAAATCTCATTTCCTGTGTTGTCTTATGAAAGAGTAGTGTAAGTGTCCTCCTCTTATACGCAGTAAATTATAGTAAAAGGTATAGAGTTGAACAAAATAATATTTTTGAAACGATAACTGTTACATAATGGTCTTAGGAAAAACCCTTATTCATTTTTCGACCCCTTCTTTTTCTTATTTCTCTTCTAGGAGATCGATAAAATTTGTCATTTCCTTAAATCACCTACTTACAGTCCCTCAATGTCTTAACTCACATTCACATTGAGTGTAGTGTACTTAAGTCACTACAGTTGACAGATCACAAGTCCGAGAACTCAAGGGAAACCGTCTTATTCGTCTGTCTGTGTGTGTCAAAGAAGATGTTTTATAATGATCTGGTTCTCGAATACGTCCTTATCATCATCTTATAGACCTTTCAGTGAAATTTTAATCAACTAATCACCTTAAATTCATTATTGTTAAGAAAAAAAGATGTTAAAAATATCGTAAAATATTAACACCTAAAATTATTACTTATTCAGATATATTTATTTGAGAGATCATAAACGTCACGTTATCAACAAAAAATTTTTAACTCTATATTACCTGTATTATCAACGTCCATACGTTGTATTACTAAACTATAAACATATATAACTCTTACTTAGTGATACCATTTAAATCAATTGTACGGTAGTGGGGTAATTCAATATAGAAAAAGGAATACTACTTTTGCAATTTCTATATTAGAGAAGTCAAGTCAAGTCAGCGAGTCAGTACAGTCTGACAAACGTTGGGGTACTTAGCGTGGTGTGGTCCGGGGGAACAGGTAGTGGTTGAGGTCCTCAAGTGAGTTTGAGTACAGGTAACTCAGCCACTGTGGTAGATCGGTAGAGTAGGAGACAGTAGGGGAAAAGGAGGACGGGAGTTAGGGAAAAGGTTACCCAATTGAGAAGCGTACTCCACCGGTTTCATGACCTCAAAGTCGAAATCGTAGTCAGGAAGATTACTTGTGGGTCCTGACTCGAGGAAATCTTTCCTGACCAACCAAGAGGAACGTTAGGTTCCCTAAGAGTTCTCCGAAAAGGTTGTGGTGTCAAGTTTTCGTAGTTAAGAAGTCGTGAGTCGAAAGAAGTGTCAGGTTGAGAGTGTGGGTATGTACTGGTGACCTTTTTGGTATCGGAACTGATCTACCTGGAAACAACCGTTTCATTACAGAGACGAAAAGTTATTCAATAGATCCAACTAGTATCGAAAGGAAGGTTCCTTATTCGCAGAAAATTAAAGTACCAATATTATTTTAGACTTCACTAAAACCTCGGAGGGGGGGGTTTATTTCAGACTGAGATGATAAAGGGGTAAATAAAGGATACTTCACTACCCTGGTCTACGGTACTGGAAGCAAAAGACTTACAACTCGAAATTCGGTTGAAAAAGTGAGAGGAGAAAGTGAAAGTAGTTCTCCGAGAAATCAAGAAGAAGTGAGAGACGCTATTCCCACCATAGTACGTATATACTACAATAACTATAAAGAGGGTCGTTAGAACAAAGGTCGAACACAAAGAAGGTCGGGTCGTAAAGAGTACTACATGAGACGTATCTTCAATTTATTCGTCCCACTGTTATATGTCGGAACTGTATGAGGAAAAGGATAAACCTTGGTCAGACAACAAGGTACAGGTCAAGATTGACAACGAAGGACTGGACGTATATCCAAAGAGTTCTCCGTTCAGTCTATCAGACCATAAGCGTATTGAAAGTCTTAAAAGGTGTTAAATAACACTAGGTGTGTCAGTTTCCGAAACCGTATCAGTTATTTCGTCTTTATCTACAAAAAGACCTTGAGAGAACGAAAAAGGTACTAGGTCGGTTACAACCGTTTAACTAGAGACCAAGGGGACGGAAAAGATTTTAGTCGAACTTGTAGATCTTCAAGTACCAAGTGCATAACGACTTCGAACCGAACCTCTTAAAACTCGTAATTAAATGATCGTACACTCTACTCACGTTAACACGCCATCAAAGTCGTAAGAAACCGTAACGGAAAGAAACCCTAACCTTACTTTTGACTGGAAAAGGTCACGACACCGGTGACGACGTAAAAGGTTTAAACGACCGTATAACTCACGTCGTGAAAGTGTCGTAGCAGAAAGTCCCAAACTTTCTCAAGGTGACCTTAAGGTAGTGGAGGTGATCGAAACAAGCGTCACTACGAAAGATTCCAGATGAACTGAAGTGTAAGGTCCTACAGACCGAGATCGACTCACTAGTGTGGTAGTACTAATGGACCCAGCACTTCTAGAAAAAACATGTCAAGACACACAAGAACGGTGGAGAATTATAGAAGACGAAGAAAGACAATCCAAGTATGGTAAAGACAGGAAATAACTCGGGTAGAAACGTACTTTACAAGGGAACCATAGAGATTGAAAGAACTTCTACAGAAATCAGAAAGGGTAAGACAACAAAAGGAGATAAAGAAACGTAACTAGTGACTCATTCCGAAAGAATAGAGAGGAACGATAAGAAATCTTGAGACGTAAGTCTACGAATATAGAAAGGAAAAGAGGAGAAAAAAGGTGTCTATAAACACTCCGGAGGGACTGTCAGAAAGACGAAAAAGTGTAAAGAAAAGGTACCCCTACCAGAACTAGTGACAGAGGACATGTTAAAGTACTTGGAGACAGGTATCAAGTAGTCCGTTAGATAGTCTAGATCAGGGAATTTAGATAAAGAGTGAAGGTGACATAATAGTATTAGAGAATCCTTGAAAGTTTATATATTATGTCATAATACTGATATCAATGATACGATATATAATGTAGAGGTCCCGTATAAATAAAATAAAATATTGACCTTCAAATATGGATAACAGATGAAAAAAGATGTAAGAGAGTAAAGGGGGGGTGGGTGTAAGAGTGGAAACCCGTAGTGGTTAAACAAGAGACGTAGAGATTCAAAACGATGTAACAAACAAATCTAAGGTGTAGTAACCCGAAGGGACCACCGAATATACCATTTCTTAGACGAACGTCACAACCTCAAGACCCAAGTTAGGGGCTCAGATCTTCTAAGGGACCTTTTCCTTTACCGATGGGTGAGATCATAAGAACGGACCTCTTAATGGTACTCGTCTCCTCGGACCACCCGATGTCAGGTGTCCCAGTGTTTCTCAATCTGTGCTGAGTCACTGATTGTACATTCACTCTAGTATATCATAATCAGAAAGAGGTAGACTGAATAAAGTGAATTTCGAGAATAAAAGTTATGTATATTAGACCAGTAGTGAAGGAAACTGAGAAGGTATTATAAAGTACCATATTTATAGACTCCCTGATAAAACCTTAATATTAGAGGTGTGTACAATGGACAAACTATGTTTGGTTTACAAAATTAAAGAGAATCAAAGAAAAAGACATTTTACATCTATTATTAACACGAATACAGTGTCTAAGTAAAAGATCTTCATTTACATAATTATGTAAATTCATTGAATCGTAACAAGGACGGTACATCAACCACTAGTATCAGTATGTGGTACCGAAGATAAATTGACAATCTAAATACTTATTTTACTTGAAAGGACAACCGAGTTTGACATTTCTTAGACGGTTATTTCGTCCACTGTGTCCTCTGTGTCTAAACTAGGGACCCAGTCCTTCTAGGAGACCTCATCTTTTACCCTTGGGTAAGACCACAAAAACGGACCTTGTAAGGTACCCGTCTCCTCGTACCACCCGATATCAGACACCCTAGTGTTTCTCAGTTTGTGTTGACTCACTGATTGTGAAAGTGAAATCAGTGATTCAACACAGACTTAGAAACACTGGTATACCTGACATCGGACGGCGAGAGGAGAGAGGTACCTTAAAAAGTCCGTTCTTATGGCCTCACCCAACGGTAAAAGAAAAGGGGAAGAGGGGAGAGAGGACCCAGAAGGGTTAAGTTCCTAGCTTAGACGAAGAGGATGTAATGAACACCAGAGGACGTAACGTCTGCCTAAGAAATGCCGACTCGGTCGTCACAATCGAAATATGTATTTATATGAAGGGTATATACCTATAAAAGGGGTCCACATAAAACCGTTAAAAACACATTAAAGGAAGGGGTTCACTATGCCTCTAATATAGACACATACATAGTCAAGTCAAGTCAAGTCAGTCAGTACAGACTAAGAAACACTGGGGTACCTGATGTTGTCTGGTCCGGAGGGACATAGAGGGTAGTTATTATTTCCAGTCAAGAATAAGAGTGTAAGTACCTTGATGAACTATAATGATTAGTTTATCGAAATGATTATTTTATCATTTTTGAGTTTAACTAAAATGAAATTAAAAATAAAAGGATTATCGTCAAAATGATATATAATAAAGTATATGATTCCGAAGGGACCACCGAGTCGACCATTTCTTAGACGGACGTTACCTCCTCTGGACCCAAGCTAAGGACCCAACCTTTCTAGAGGACCTCTACCCCTATCGATGGGTGAGTACCTGACATATCAGGTACCCTAACGTTTCTCAGTCTGTGCTGGCCCACTGAAAGTGAAAGTAAAGTACATGAATACTCGTTGACGTATGGATGAAAATACTTAACGAAGAAATAGAAGAATTGTTTACAAAGACGACCTAATTAACCAATTTTATACAAAATCTCACGAGTTACTTGACAAGGTATTAAGACAAGTTAAAAATAAATATAAGACACACTTTTTCTGTCCTATGTGAGAAAATTCATTCTTCTCATGAATGAATTAGAAGAGACCCTGTCCTTACCTTTTTTTTCCTGAATTTTAACGAAAACAAAACAAAAACTACGAAAAACATTTTCCAACTGAATATGTTCTGGACAATAAAGAGTTTCTGTTGTTTTATACGTCTCTATATGAAATCTTTGACAATTAACAACCCTTTTATATGGTGGTTACACTACCCAATATAAAAGTTTTGAACATTTCTAAAAATAAACTATAAAATGAAAAATATATTGTTAATAAAACAAATTAAAGATCTTTCATAAAAATTTTCTTTATAGTCAATATAAAAATGAAAAACATTTATAAAATTAATAGTTATAAAATGTATTAAAATTTAGAATTTTAAGAATTTTAGTTCAAAGGAATTTTTACATGTAAACCACCCTTTGGTTCCAGATCCGAATATCTTCCGATAATAACGATACACTTGGATTCGAGAGAACTAAGATCCCTACACAAAAAGTTGGGTACTTAATTTATGTCATCATGTCTTATTTGTAACAAAATAATTTATACTACACAAATATTTTGAATAAAACAGTATTAGTTCTCTCGGTTTATGATCGTAACCTATATTACAATTCGACTCAAACCGTACAAGATACCATATACCGTCGTATTTTGATTATCATGTATGTACTCCGTGTCCCATTTTTATTCGGATACCGTTTCAATTAATGTACAGGAGACTTTATAATTTTCTTGAAACGAAGTGTTAATATTTTCTCTTATGTAGTCCAACTGTTTGACCAAACAAATTGATATGTACAAATTCCTTAATGTTTTTTATATTATTATCACTACATTTGAAAGTCCAGTGGAAGTTTTTAAGATCATAAGTCATCGTAAAGTTGTCATGTTTTTCGCTCAATTGTCAGAAACTCTCTAAATCTTTATCAACTAACTCACTAATTTCTTCGTGTCTATACATAATTGAACCGTAACCATAATTTACCTTAACCGTAACTTTATCTTTGGTTTCTTATAAAAAAGTGTTGGAGAAAGGTTTCGTCCTTTTCTTTACCGAGTATTATTGTGTGATAATGTTTGTCTCTTTCATTAAGACTTGTACAAAAAGAAAATAATAAGAGACCTTGTCGGACACTCTCTAAATCCTTAAATATGTTCATTTATTAACGTTTTATTATATCCTTAAAAAGACAAAAGAAAACAACGAGTAACTCATTTTTCACAAAGGTGTGACATGGAAACGTTTTAAATTGACTATATTCATTATAGTACTATATACTCCGTGTAAATGGGAGTGAAAATTGGAATTCAGTGGTTCAATGTCTATTGACCTCTAAACATTGATAATACATCTTTTGACTCCGTAAAGGTCTATGTTATTCGTTATCTATTAGTTAGTCGGATATGTCGGACTATTGATCATAAAAATTTTGAATGTCTGTAAAGATTTTAAAGACAGAGGTAAATTTATTAGTAAATTAATAAGGTAGAGACAAATTTACTAGTACTTACAAAGTTTTAGTACATTACACCGATACGTCAGTCATAGTAAAATAAAGTAATAGGGATGTGTTTGGTTTTAAGTCTAATAGAACTTTACACTATTGAAAAGATCTAAACATCTAAATAATGATTTAATCGTTAGTCCGTTTTTTGTTACACTTTACAAAGGGAACCGAGTCAATTTCTACTTTAAAGAATCAAACTAATTTGACTAGCTAAGTAAATTGAATAAATTGAATATACATACACATACATTTAAATATATTCAGTCACTGGAGTAGGAAAACCCATTCGTAATTTGTATCCTGTTTATTAACTTAATATTGAGTTAACGAATGTAATGTACAATTCAATGTTGTGAACTCCCTAAACTTAGAATTATATTATTTCTGTCATAAAAGGTTGTATTTAAAGTTCGATTACGACAACAACTCATCATCTTGGGTATCAGTTTCATAAAAAACAAACAAACAAACGAATTCTTCAAGACGGTTCGGAAATTTAAGATTCGTAATTTAGTAATCAAATCAGTAATTCTTTCATACGTTAATGGTGTCAAGATGTTACTATCTAAAGAAACAAAAGTAATAACGACCTAAAAGAATATATTTCTAAAACGGGTATAAGAAGACAAAGAACTCGAATTTTTTATTAAGATAATTTCCCTTACAAAAGTAAAGTCAGTCAAGAAAAAAGTCTTAAAGTCTTTATCTTGTCTTTATACTGACGTCTTTTTAATTATTTACGAAAATAATGAATTTATTATTTTAATCTATGTTTACTTTTAGTGTAATTTAAAATCATACGCACGTACGTCCGATTCAGGGAAGTCAATACGATGTCTAACATCGGGTAGGTCCGGGGAGACAGGTACTTTAAGAGGTCTGTTTTTTTGACCTCGCCCAACGGTACGGAAGAAGGTCCTTTAAAATCATATATTTTTTTATTATGTTTTCACAATAACACGTTTTATAGGTAATATACATTTTATCATTGTTTCGACCCCTTAAATTTAATAAAAACCGTAATAATTACAAATTTATACAAAACGACTGTTTGACATATCTTTTATAGAACATTTAAATTACAAAATTGTTCTGTCTCTTTATTATATTTGACACTTTATATCATAAAGACAAAATATTAATGTAAATTTATAAAGAATTTAATATTTTACCTCAGTAATTTCTTTTTGACGTTATATGTCCTTTTAATTATCGGTTTAATATGGTAGTTCTTTATGAGATTTTTAAAATAAACAATAAATAACGATCAGATGTAGAACTACTTCCACTACCAACACACTTTCACTTATAAATTTTTTTTTGAGTAGTTTAAACTTAAAAGTGAACGTCTATACTACCTTATTGGACATACAGGTAAACGGAATTTGTTTATTATTAACTCTGTTTTATATCTTCGTATTAAAGTATGAACTTGGTTTATATCGTATTTGATTACTAATAACTCATCTGTTTTATTCATTCGTGTTCTTTTGTTTACCTCAGACCTTCGGAGGGATTCAACTATTGTACCTTAAAAATTCTAAACCTCATCACGTCTATAATACTAAGTAGTCCGGATCGTGTCCTCTCTTCATTAGATGTATTTATCTCTCTAGACCCATGGATGTCTTATAAAGGAAACTTAGAAGTGAACTTATTACTTGTTGCAACCTGTATCCTTTTAGTTGGTTCAGGTCTTTTCTTAGCACTTTGTCTCTCGTCTACCATTTTAGTGATATACAAGAGTAATCAGTCTCACCGTTATGGAGGAGTTAAACACCTCATTGCTCCTCTCATGAGATTTTCCTTACCGGAGTTTTACCCCAACTTAAATGACATCTAATTTCCGGTGAGACCAGGACATATTGTTTTGAATTCGAGTTAAGACTCTTTATCGATTAACAAGGACTCAATAATTTACTTAGGGTCTAGGTCCAGATTTGTATAAATTTCACTACATTTTTGTTGTTTTTTGTTTTAGTCCGAGGTTTTATTTTTAACGTTTACATTACTGATCGTAGGTTAGTTTTTAAAGGTTTGTACGACTATTCGTCCTTTTTTTTACTGACATTATTCCTCTTTTTGTTAGTTATCAATATTTAGGTCTTTACTGTCTTTATTCTCTTAATCATCTATATTCTCGTTCATGTTTATATAAGGCTCACGGTTTCTTAACTACGAAAACTTGACTTGATATCACAACCTCTTCTGAGAAGTCTCAGAGAACCTGACGTTCCTCTATGTCAGTTAGGATTTCCTTTAGTCAGGACTTATAAGAAGCCTTCCTGACTACGATTTCGACTTTGAAGTTATGAAACCGGTGGACTACGTTTCTTTACTGAGTAAACTTTTCTGGGACTTCGACCCTTTCTAACTTCCGTCCTCCTTTTCCCCTACTGTCTTCTACTCTACCAACCTACCCAGAGACTGAGTTAGTTGTACTCAAACTCATCTGAGGCCCTCAATCACTACCTGTCCCTCCGGACCGTACGACGTCAGACACCCCAACGTTTCTCAACCTATGCTGACTCACTGATTTGACTTGACTTGTTTATATAAGGTATGTAAATGTTTTAATACCATCTCCCTTCGGACTGGGATTATCTTGATACTCACTTTAATTTCAGTGAGTCAGAACAGGCTGAGAGACACTGGGACATCTGATATGTCAGGTACCTTAAGAGGTCCGGTCTTATGACCTCACCCATCGGAAAGGGAAGAGGTCCCCTAGAAGGGTTGGGTCCCTAGTTTGGGTCCAGAGGGCGTAACGTCCGCCTAAGAAATGGTCGACTCGATAGTCCCTTCGGGATATCTGTTATAATTTTGTGGGTTTAGTTTGAAGATTTCTATTTTTATGTCACGGAGTCTTCTTTTGATGTGACCTACTGTAATTATGTCCTAATTATTCATGATACCTTCTTTTACAATCATTTGAACCTTGATATCATCTTTATTATCTTATATATTTCTATGTAAAATTGAATGAAGATTCCAAAATATATAAGTCGACAATTTAAATTCGGATACTAGATAACAACAACAATAAGTCTATGAGTCAACACAGACTGAGAAACGTTGGGGTACCTGACGTCGTGTAACCGAAGGGACATGAAGTGATAAGAGGTCTTAAACGAGTTTGAAGTCCGGTAACTCAGTTACTACGGTAGGTTGGTAGAGTAACAGACAGTCGAGGAAGAGGAGTACAAGAGTCAGAAAGAATCGTAGTACCAGAAAAGGTTACTCAACCGAGAACCGTAGTCCACTGGTTTCATAATGTCGAAGTCGAAGTCGAAGTAGTAGTCAGAAGGGTTAATGATAAGTTCCAACTAAAGGAAATCCTAACTGACCAAACTAGAGGAACGACAGGTTCCCTGAGATTTCTGAGAAAAGGTCGTGGTGTCAACATTTCGTAATTAAGAAACCGTGAGTCGAAAGAAATACCAGGTTGAGAACGTAGACGGTACGTACTAATAACCTTTTTGGTTTCGAAACTGAGATACCTGGAAACAACCGTTTGTACAGATCTAAACAGTATCGAAAAGAAGGTTCCTCGTTCGTAGAAAATTAAAGTACTGACACCAGTGGTAGACGTCACTAAAACCCCGGGTTATTTCATTTCAGATAACGACGAAGATAAAGGGGGGGTAGATAAACGATACTTCACTATCCTGGTCTATGCTACTAGAATCAAAAAAACTTACAACTCAAAATTCGGTCGAGAAAGTGAGAGGTGTGACTGGAAGTAGGTATTCGAGAGTGAATAAGAAGTGAAAGACATAATGTCACCACAGTACACTTATAGACTCCAATAACTATAAAGACACCCTTTAGAATTAAAGTCCAAAACGAAGTAGGTCGGGTCGTAAAGTGTACTACGTGAGACATATATTTTCAATTTATTCGTCCCACTGTTATATGTCAAACTACATGAGGAAAGGGTTAAAACTTGGATAGGTAACAAGGTACAGGTCAAGACAAAGAAGAACTGGACGTCTGTTCAAAGAGTCCTCTGTCCATTCCACCAGACCATAAGAGTAAATAACTTCTTAAAAGGTGTCAAACGATCCCAGGTTGTCAGTTTCCGAAATCACATCAGTTACTTCGTCTTCATCTATAAAAAGACCTTAAAGGAACGAAAGAGGTACTAGTTTGTTTACAACCGTTAAACTAGAGACCCCAAAGAGACGGAAAACATTTAGGTCGAACACATAGAGCTTCAAGAGTCAAGTACAAGAGAACTTCGGATTGAAATTCCTAAAACTCGTAATGGAACGATCAATGGAAAACATGTAGTGAACAATCGTACACTTTACTCCCACTAACACAAACTTATGTTAGATATTCGTTCCACTTTTCTGTCGGAAACCTTACCCTCTTTTATTATAGTTTACTTCGTTGACTGTTTGTTGATTAGAGTTTTTATATGTTCGTTGTGGACGTCGAGTTAAGGTCTTTTTATTTGCTGGGTTAGTTTTTTACCCGGTTTCTTGATTTATCTGTAAAGAGTTTTCTTCTGTACGTCTACCGATTGTTTGTGTACTTTTCTACGAGTTGTAGTGAGTAATAGTCTCTTTACGTTTAGTTTCGGTGTTACTCCATGGTAAAGTGCGGTCAGTCTTACCGACTCTAGTTTTTAAGATCTTCGTTATTTACGACCTCTCCTACACCTCTTTTCCCTTGAGAGAATGTGACAACCACCCTTACGTTCGATCATGTCGGTGATACCTCTTGTCACACCTCTACGGAATTTTTGGACCTTTATCTTGACGGAATACTGGGTCGTTAGGGTGACGACCCGTATGTGTGACTCCTTTGGTCTTAACTTTCTCTGTGTACTTGGGGTTACAAGTAGTGTCGTGACAAATATTATCGGTCCTGTACCTTCGTTGGATCTACAGGTAGTCGTCTACTTACCTATTCTTTCGACACCATGTATATGTTTTACCTCATAATAAGTCGGTAATTTTTCTTATGTAAACTTAGGCAAGATTACTCCACCTACTTTGACCTTCATTCGGTCTTTCTTTTTGTGGTTATGTCATATGATTGTGTATATATACCTTAATTCTTTCTACCATTACTATTGGAACATACGCTCTGTCGTTTTCTCTGTGTCTACATATCTTGTCAGAAAACCTGAGTCTCCCTCTCCCTCTCCCACCCTACTAAACCCTCTTACCGTAACTTTGTACATATTATAGCATATTCTTTACTTAACGGTCAGATCCAAGCTACGTCCCATGTCCTACGAACCCCGACCACGTGACCCTACTGGGCCTCCCTACCACACCCCCCCATTCACCCCCCTCCCAAACCCTAACCCTTGTGCACATGTGGGTACCACCTAAGTACAACTACACACCGTTTTGGTTATGTTATAACATTTCATTTTATTATTATTATTATTATTATTATTATTATTATTTAAATTTTTCAATTTTTGTTTGTTTGTTTTTTTGGGGTTTGTGTTATTTGTCACACGAACTTGTAAGAAACCGTAACTGGAAAGAAACCCCAACCTTACTGTTTACTTGAAAAGGTCAGGACATCGGTGACATCTCAAAAGGTTTAAACGACCGTATAACTCACGTCGTGAAAGTGTCTTAGTAGAAAATCCTAAAATTGATCGAGTCGACCTTAAGGTAGTGGAGGTGATTGAAACAAGTAACTTAAATGTGAGGTACCATTTAAATGTGGTGAGGTACCACAGACTGACATCCATTCACTGGTGTGGTAGTACCTATAGGTCCAGTAATTCTAGAAAAAAACATGTCAAGAAGAACGGTGAAGAATTAAAGAAGACGAAGACAATCCAGGTATGGTAGACAAATAATAACACGGGTATAAACCTACTTTACAATGAAACAATAGAGATTAAAAGAACGGATCTAGAGATCAGAAAGGGTAAGATAACAAAAGGAGATAAAGAAGCGTAACAAGTGAATTCTTCCGAAAGAATATAGAGGAACAATAATAAACCTTGAGACGTAGGTTAAACCATATAGAAAATGAAAGAGGAAACGAACATCGAAGAAAAGAAAAGAGTCGACAAACATGTCGGAAGAATCTTTTTGTAAAACGACAGGACGTAAAGAAAAAGAAACTTTATCATAACCAGTGGTGGAGAACACGTTACAATACTCGGAGAGAGGCATCAAAAAGTCCATGAGACAGAGAGTCTAGATTATACAGATAGACGGATACTAGATACAACACTATCAATATGAAAACAAATACCTCCATCCTTTCCTTGTTCTAAGTGAAACGGATCCCTACAAACAAACAAGGTCGTGTTAAAAAACTATTTTAGTAATTAAATGTTAACTTAATAGAAACGTCAGAATAATTCTAAACTAATTGGTACATTCTACCTAGATAAAGACGGGGGAGGAAAGAAAGTCAATTAGATATACGAACGTAAAAGAAAAAAGCGGTTCCATAGAACAAATGACATCAAAATCTTATTCGGAACTTTAGTTTCTCGTATACACGAAATAGAAATAAATAAAGAAAGTTTTAAATCGGGAAGACACGAGAAACACAAGAGTTTATGTAAGTTCTTATGTAAACATGCAAAGATTTTTTATAACAAACCATTCTAGCGTAATTTAGGTATGTACTTAAACCCTCTCTTTATTGTCTATAGTATTTTTATGACTCAAAAGATGAAGTAATTATAACATGGAGAGTGGTAAATAAATCAGAATAAAATAAAAGAAGTCATTATAGGGTATCAAAAGTCCTATATACAGAGGGTTTATTATACTATTTAATTGGGTCCACAACGACCGATAACTATGATCTCATTTAACGAAATGAATGAAAATTTTAACAAATATTTACAATTAAAAATTTTTTAATCTCGATAAAATGTAAATATTTTAATAACTTTTCTAATATGTCACTTAAGGATATATGAGGAGTAAGGTAAAAGAATTAAATTGCAGAAGGTAATGATATCAGGCTATCAGTGTTAATTACTCGGTGTTCACGACTATGTAATAATGTAATTTAATAATAATTGTTGATGAAATCTTCATATAAGTAATAAGACTAATAGGATCAAAAAAAAGGATTATAGTAAAAAAAGAAGTCTTAGTGTGGGTACTATGGTGTAATTTCAATCAACATGTAGACTGGGAACTTGTTGTACTTAAACTTCAGACCCCCGGTTGTATATGTATCTAAAGAAAGTGATTGATATATGATGTCATAATGTACCAATCATCATGACATTTTATGTATGAAATTTTATACCTATGATATTTTAGGTATATCATCATGACATTTTAAATAGGAATCTAAATTGGTTCTAACAATTTAGATTCCCACACATTGGTACCTATACCTTCTTACCACACATGTCTCCCGACTGTTATTTAATATACCTGTAAAAATTTAACTCACCTCTCAACCGTAGGGATTGGGGGAACAACAAGTTCCCAGTTGATATTACATAAGAATCCAACGAAACTAACAATTTCAAACTGGAAGGAGTAAAAAATACATGAACTTTCAAAACTCTTTATGACGATGCCCTAGAATATCTTACAAGGACTCAACCTTAAACGGAGTACCGAAAGCTTACACAGAGTCTCTCCTTTGGTGTCTGTATCTCACGGTACCAGAAGTGTAATATAACCTCATATATAATAGTCATACGGAGTCATACAGTGTATGAGAAATACAATTGGAACTAGAAGACCGATCTTCATCACAAACAGTCAGAAGTGACATTTCAATGAGAAAAAAAAGAGGGAGAGTAAAGTATCATAACAATCTATCAGTGATAAATCTCGGTACCAATTCCTTCCTCTTTATTATGAGACAGAGGAATTCTCGTCTCATTCATTTATTTAATAAACTTTAATAAGACTTGTCTTTCATATAAATGAGAGAATATAAATGAATAGTTAGTAAAATTTATAACTGTACCTGTGTACCTATAAAATTTAAACATAATATTAGATTATAATGAAATAATTAATACAACGAGTTTAAAAAGGTCGGAACCGGTACCCCTGGTGAAAGTCAACCGGGTAGACAGAAAAACTTTATATAGATAATAACACCTATCCCTAAACAAACGAAAAGTCTATAAAAGTATAAAAGACTGTGACGTTCCACGACGTCCTAGTAGAACATATAAAGGATGGTGTAGAATCTTAGTTGGTAAAGGGGTCCCTTGTGACCAAGAGAAATAACTATTCCCCGTAATCTTTGGTTCTAGACTTAGGAATGCCATGATTAATGGGGTTCAATAGTAATGAAGATCAATAAGAGTCGACTTTTTTGTATCACTATACGTACTTATATGATTCGACACACATGTATATACAAATATTTGTAAAGATACAAATTGTTATACATAAATATACTTCCATTTATACTCAGGGTATGACTACAAAGGTTGAGATTAGGTAATGGTGTAAATAATAAGATAGAAGAAGGGGAATATATATACGTTGAGACGTGAGTTGTTATTCTTTGGACCAAGGGTGGTGAGTGATAGGTAAATGAAACGAGTTGGGATCTTCTGCAGATATCAAAGTCTTAACAATTGGACATATAGGTACCCTTCTTATGAAATAGTTGATCTCATGTTTAAATACATGCCAAGGGAAACGGAAATCAGAATGTTTGAGGTGAGTAAAGGTCTCCACGCATCCTGTCGTAGAGTAAGGGGGTCGAGAAAGTTACTCCAACACAGATGTCAACATTATTATGTAGAATAAGGTCAGATTCAAAGTAGAACTCTACTGAATTGGAGGATTTACTAAAAGTTTTAAACGTATATTATTCCTATTCCAAATAAGAAACACGACACTTCAAGTTCTCTAAAACTGTTTACGAACGGGGAACATAAGTTATTATGTCGTAGTATGTCTCGTAGTAGTAAAGAGATGGGATTTCTGTTAGGGGACCCTTAAACGATAAGTTGAGTGTATAGTTCACAAACAGGTCACTTAAACGATATGAATGAATAATCAATAACTTCAAAAAAACAGGTAAGAAACTCTTAAAAATGTATTAGAACAGTAAACGTTTATCTCTGTTAAAATAAAGAAGTAAAGATTAGGTATGGTAAAAATAAAGAAAAAGAAAAGAATTAGGTGACCGTTCCTGAAGGTCTTTCGACGACTTGACGTCACAACCCTCTCCTGTATGAATAGGACTAGGAACCCATCGGAAAGATTATTAAAAAAGGGGATCAAAACTCCATTTCACAGGTGAAAGAATGACAATGTATACTACGATGAACTTCCGAAACCCCACTTACAAGGGATAGTTTGACTTCTTAAAGACAACATAATGACGAAAAGACTCTACAAAAAAATTTTAGTGCTCACCTATAATCTATGACGGGTAAAAAAGACACGGATTAGACATCAGTTTATAAAAAGAAGGGATTGGATAGTCAACCTCTGTCTTTACCGTTGGGTGAGGTCTTAAGAACGGACCTCTTAGGGTACCTGTCTCCACGGGCCGTCCGCTGTCAAGTATCCTTACGTTTCTCAGTCTGTGCTGACTCTCTGATTTGGTGATGGTTTTTGTTGGAAAGTCACAACATCTAATGTGACTAACTAAAACTAAAACTTTCGACTCCGTCGGTACGTCCGGACTTTACAAAACAAAAGTTTCTGAATACTATTTAAAATAAACAAAAATTTTTTAATATAATTTCATATCAAGTAAACGTCACAACATAATTAAAGATGACATGTCATTTCACTAAGTCGATATGTATACATTACATATATAAAAATATATATAAATTATAATAAAAGGTAATACCAAATTGTGACCTATAATTTATATCAAAGGGCACGATATATCATTCTAGAACGACAAAACAATAACAACAACTTAGTGATTCATTATAGGTTGAGATGTTGGGGTACCTGACGTCGTATGGTCCCAAGAGACAGGAAGTGACAGAGGGTCTCAAACGAGTCTAAGTACAGGAAACTCAGTCATTACGGAAGGTTGGTAGAGTAGAAGACGCCGGGAGGAGGAAAACTGAAGTGAGAAAGGGTCGTAGTCGTAGAAAAGGAAAGAACAATAAATAGGTGGGATATATGATACCTACCTCCAAGTACTGTAACATATCCTCTGTTCTTAGTTCTGGTAGGGGTACCTTTTCTTTACGTTTTTTCGTTTTACTGACAGACTCCTCCGGAATATTTGTCGACACTTTTCTTCTCTTCACTTTTCGTTTCCTCTTTTCCTTTCTATATTCGTAGACTTACGTCTCAAGGTCTTTTATCGTTCCTCTCTATTCTTTCGGAATGAGTCACTAGTTACGTTTCTTTATCTCCTTTTGTTGTTTTACCCTTTCTGATCTCTAGAGAAGTTCTTTTAGTCTCTATAGTTCCCTTATAAGGTACATTTCTACCCGAGTTATTTCCCGTCTTTACCATACCTGGAGTGTCTTCGTCTTCTATAATTCTTCTCCACCGTTCTTATGTGCCTTCTTGACATGTTTTTTCTAGAAGTACTGGGTCCATTAGTGCTACCACACTAGTGAGTGGATCTCGGTCTGTAGAACCTTACACTTCAGTTCGCCCGGAATCTTTCGTAGTGATACTTGTTTCGATCACCTCCACTATCTTAAGGTCACCTCGAGAAAGTTCAGGACTTTCTACTACGACACTTTCACGACGTGAGTTATACGGTCGTTTAAACCTTTTGAGTCATCACCGATGTCCTGACCCTTTCCGGTCAAAAGTAAGGTTAGGGTTTCTTTCCGCTACGGTTTCTTATGACTTTGATGACGTGTTAACGTGAGTAGAGTGTACGATCATTTCATTACGAGTTTTAAGAGGTTCGGTCCGAAGTCGTTATACACTTGGTACTTGAAGATCTACAAGTTCGACCAAAATCTTTTCCGTCTCCTTGGTCTCTAGTTTAACGGTTGTAGGTGACCTAGTACCTTGTTCGTTCTCTCAAGGTCTTTTTGTAGATAAAGACGAAATTACTGATACGGTTTCGGAAACTGACACACCTAGTGTTATTTGACACCTTTTAAGACTCTCTACCTTTATGGTCTGACGGACTGGACGGAGGAGTCTTTGGATATACGTTCAGTCCTTCGTTGTCAATCTTGACCTGTACCTTGTTGTCTGACCTAGGTTTATCCTTTTCCTCACACAGTTCCGACATATAACAGTGGGACGAATAAATTGAAGATACGTCTCATGTAGTACTCTTTACGACCTGACCTTCTTCGTGTTCGACCTTAGTTCTAACGGCCCCTTGTATAGTTATTGGAGTCTATACGTCTACTGTGGTGGGAATACCGTCTTTCACTTCTCTTTGATTTTTCGGAGAACTACTTTCACTTTCTCCTCTCACTGTCTCAATCGAATTTCGTACCGTAGACCAGGGTAGTGAAGTACCCTTTATCTACCCCTTTGTCACCTTTGTTACAGTCTGAAATAAAAAACCCCGAGGTCTTAGTGACGTTTAACACTAACCTCGGTACTTTAATTTTCTACCAATGAGAAACCTTCCTTTCAATACTGGTTGGATCTGTCATATAACTTTTCGTCTCTGTAATGAAACGGTTGTTTCCAGACAGATCAGTTCCGATACCAAAAAGGTCACCAGTACATACCTACACTCTAAACCTGACACTTCTTTGGACTCGTGGTTTCTTAACTACGAAAACTTGACACCACAACTTCTGAGAACTCTCAGGGAACTTGACGTTCCTCTAGGCTGGTCGGGTAGGATTTCCTCTAGTCAGGACCCACGAGTAATCTTCCTGACTACGACTTCAACTTTGAGGTTATGAAACCGGTGGAGTACTCTTCTCAACTGAGTAACCTTTTCTGGGACTACGACCCTCCCTAACCTCCGTCCTCTTCCTCTCCTACTGTCTCCTACTCTACCGTCCTACCGTAGTGGTGAGCTAAAACCAATATCGGGTGATCCAAGGAGACAGGTACCCTAAGAAGTCCGTTCTTATGACCTCATCCGACGGTACGGGAGGAGGTCCCCTAGAGGGGTTGGTTCCCTAACTTGAGTGTAGAGAACCCAAAGGACGTAACCGTCCGCCTAAGAAATGGTGATCGTGGTGGACCATTGTCATGGATCCTTTTATTGATTAGGGGGAGTTTTCGTTCTCGTAGGTTGGGATCTCCTTAACGAACTTTAAATTTTCAACTAAAGTTGAACATTTACGTTCGTCTTTCATCCTACACGAAATGTATCCTCGGGGTGGGGATTGATTCAATTATCTGACTGGATAGCCTTCCTTTTTTTTTTTTCTCCACGACTCAAGTCCCTCTTTTTCTATAAAGGAATCTGAGACTAAGATAAACCCATGTCGGATAATATGGTCTTTTCAAGAGGAGGACTTAACGTTCGTCCGAAGGGTCCACCGTGATCACCATTTCTTAGGTGGACGGTTACGTCCTCTGGATTCTCTACTCCCAATCTAGGGACTCAGTCCTTCTAGGGGACCTCCTCCCGTACTACTGTTGGGTGAGGACATAAGAACGGAACTCTTGGGGTACCTGTCTCCCGGACCGCCCGATGTCAGGTATCGCAGCGTTTCTCAGAATTACTGACTTTACTGAAGCGTACGAACGTGATTCTTTACTTACAGACGACCGAGACCCGGTTCGAGGACTCTTCTAACGGTGTTCACTTCGAGGTACCGACTATGTCTTTGGTCTGAGACTTTCTTAACTGTCCCTCTTTTTTCAACAGTCCTCACCTGTTTGACTCTATTGTTGTCCTTCGATTTTGTTACGATCCCCTTCTTTGTAGACCTTCTATTTCCCCCTCCTCTTTTACAATAATAATTCCACATATACTCCCTTCGGATGGTAGGAAATGTATAGACCCGATAAGTAAGAGTGGGGGCGTTATGAGTCGGAGACCAAGACTTTGTGTTACTTCCTCTTAACGGACAGAATGGAGTTTTAATGAATTTTGTTGTTGTTGTTTTGGGATAGGGGTAAAACTAACGGTGGGACGGGGACTCAAAAAGACTTAGACGAGTCTCTTCTCCTCTTGTTTCGGACTTCCCGTTGTCACGGAGAGATGCGTTAACGACCGACTTTCATCTCCATAGGAAATATAACGATTCAGTTCTCCTACGGCTTCGGGACCTTTGACTTAGAACCGAGTGAACTACCTTGACCGTAAGGAAGTCGAAATCGGCTTATTTCGATCGTTGTAAGTCGAACGAGTGATTACGACCGACTACCAAAAGTATGACTACTTAGTTTAGGACAACACCCCACCTTACGACTACCCTTTCTACATAGATGTGTTATTAGTATCGAAAATTGTCTTAGAGTTCTGAAGGTCCTTCTTTTTTCACATCTTTACCCTTCACTGTTACTTGAAGGGAAAACGATGAAGTTTAAGTCGTCTATTATCTGTAAATGTGGACCTACTTTGTTAAACACTGAGACACCTTTCTTTTATCAACACATTGTCGGATAGATAGATAAAATGAGGACTCCCCTTTATTGGTTGGTGTCGACTGAACTACATCGAGATTATACGAGGTTTTTCGTTTACTGTGACACCCCAGCACATCTTACTGTTGGTGAGAAAGATAAGGACAGAGTCTTTATACCATACTCGGGGATTTAATCCCCCAACTTGGTTTCATGTTACTCTTGACAGACTCTCCCGAAGACTCCCAAGTCTTGTAAAGAATACATCGATGACTAAATTGTTCACCAAAGATTTAAACAAAACTCTTTTTATAAGTTTTGAAGACAAAATATACCTACTCTCAAGTGTAAACAGGGTCTAATTACTGGGATGAAAGTGAGTGTGACTCAGACGTCTCTACAATCGTGACTGTAAAGTATCTTATAGCACGACATAATTACCGTAATAGGATCAACTTGAACTACTTGTCTTCATTCATGAGGTACGTCACACTCCCTGAGAGTTCTCAGAAGAAGTTGTGGTGTCAAGTTTTCGTAGTCAAGAAGTCGCGAGTTGAAAGAAATAATAGGTTGAGAGTGTAGGTATGTACTGATGACCTTTTTGTATCGGAACTGGTTTATCTGAAAACAACCGTTTGATTACAGAGACGAAAAATTATACGACAGATCCAACCAGTATCGTAAAGGAGGTTCCTCGTTCGTAAAAATTTAAAGTACCGTCGTCAGTGGCAGACGACGGGTTCTTTTCTTTCAGACAGTGACAAAGGTAATAAAGGGGTGGATAAACGGTACCTCCCTACCCTGGTCTATGGTACTAGAATCAAAAAACTTACAACTTAGAATTCGGTCGGAAAAGTGTGAGAAGGAAGTGAAAGTAGTTCTCCGAGAAATCAAGGGGAAGTGGAAGACGGTATTCCCACCAAAGTATACGTATAGACTCCAATAACTATAAAGAGGACCGTTAGAACTAAAGTCGAACACGAAGTAGGTCGGACTGTAAAACGTACTACATGAGACGTAAATTCAATTTATTCGTGTCACTGTTATATATTGGAACTGTATGAGGAAAGGGTTGACCTTAGTCAGGTAACAAGGTACAGACCAAGATTGATAACGAAGAACTCGACGTATGTCTAAAGAGTCCTCCGTCGATTCAACCAGACCATAAGGGTAGAGAAATTCTTAAAAGGTTTTAAACAACAGTAGGTGTGTCAACAAAATTCAACGATTTAATACCATTTAATAATATCGTAGTCATCTTCTTGATCATAGTCTCTCGTTTCGTCTAAGGATCTTAAGACCTTGTTTCGGAACGGAAAACGTCGTCCCGTATTAAACGGTAAACTTTATAAGAGATTA
Organism: Capra ibex; assembly: GCA_006410555.1. Classification (NCBI taxonomy): domain Eukaryota; kingdom Metazoa; phylum Chordata; class Mammalia; order Artiodactyla; family Bovidae; genus Capra; species Capra ibex. Next base: position 21,805,701 of record SJYO01049755.1, read on the forward strand.
CTCACTAACCTAGGATCTTATTTGATTTATCAAGTCTATGTCACTTAGTGTTCACGTCTTTCATGTTGTCGTTAGAGAAATCCTATATTTACTATATAATGTCGAACCCGAGTCCATTTAACTTACTAGTCTGTGACTCAACGGATAGAGACAACATGTCTTTCGAAACGAAATTAAGTGTAGAAACCTAATACAACCGCGAAAAACGTTTGTTAATTGTCACTCACTTGTTTGAGTCTCAATCAAATTACTAAATAATCATATCATATAACTACGTTTGGTTTTCCTCTTCCAAAACGTGTGATCGGGAGGAAACCATAACGGGATTACTTACGTAAATCTTTAAGAGAGTCTCCGTATCGACACTCGTGATTTGTATCAATAAGTGGAAAATACAATTTTTACCATATTATATACTAATTTTAGTATAAAGACCTGTAACCTTTTGTCGAACGAACTAACCCCTCCTTTGTTTCGACTTTAAAGTTCGTTGTCTTCTTCCTATAAAACTACACCGTGTTTCACAATCGATAAACCCAAAGTCATTAAGTGTCTTCTTGACATGTTTCTTCTAGAATTACTGGGTCAATTAGTACTACCACACTAGTGAGTGGATCTCGGTCTGTAGGACCTTACACTTCACCTGGAATCATTCGTAGTGATATTTGTTTAGTTTACCTCCACTATCTTAGGGTCAACTCGATAAAGTCTAGGATTTTCTACTACGACACTTTCACGACGTGAGTTACCCGGTCGTTTAAACCTTTTGAGTCGTCACCGGTGTTCCGATCTTTTCCAGTCAAACGTAAGGTTAGAGTTTCTTTCCGTTACGGTTCCTTACGAACTTGATGGCGTGTTAACGTGAGTAGAGTGTACGGTCATTTCATTACGAGTTTTAAGAGGTTCGGTCCGAAGTTATCATACACTTGACATTTGAAGGTCTACAAGTTCGACCTAAAACTATTCCGTCTCCTTGGTCTCTAATTGAACGGTTACAGGTGACCTAGTAGCTTTTTCGTTCTCTCAAGGTCTTTTTGTAGATGAAGACGAAATTACTGATACGGTTTCGGAAACTGACACACCTAGTGTTACTTGACATCTTTTAAGAAGTTCTCTACCCTTATGGTCTGGTGGACTGAACGGAGAACTCTTTGGACATACGTCCAGTCAATCGTTGTCAATCTTGACTTGTACCTTGTCTACCAAGGTTTATCCTTTTCCTCACACAGTTCCGACATATAACAATGGGACGAATAAATTGAATATACGTCTCATGTAGTACTCTTCGTGACCCGACCTTCTTCGTGTTCGACCTTAGTCCTAACGACCCTCTTTATAGTTATTGTAGTATATACGTCTACTGTGCTGGATACCGTCTTTCACTTCTTCTTGATTTCTCGGAGAACTACTTTCACTTTCTCCTCTCACTTTTTCAACCGGATTTCGAGTTGTAAGTCTTTTGCTTCTAGTACCTTAAGTCAGGGTAGTGAAGTACCGTTTATCTACACCTTTGTTACCTTTGTCACCAACTGAAATAAAAAGACCCGAGGTTTTAGTGACGTCTACCACTGATGTCGGTACAATTTTCTGCAAATGAGGAACCTTCCTTTCAATACTGGTTGGATTTGTCGTATAATTTTTCGTCTCTGAAACGGTTGTTTTCAGGTAGATCAGTTCCGGACCGCACGACATCAAGTACCCCAGCGTTTCTCAACCTGTGATGACTTGATGACTTAACTTGATTTGACTTAAATGTTTCTCGTAGGTGGTTTCTCCTTGGTGAGACGTAAGAACATCCATCAACGTAAGTAAGATTCCTACAATCAGTCGAAGAAGAGTAGATAGGGTCGTGAATGTGTTTACCAAATACTTACCTCACCGGTACCCTCGTCTATAGATGTGAGATATCGTCTTTAGATCTGAGATGTGAGATCGAGGAAGAGTAATTTAGAGTAGAACAATGATGGAAACGACTTACGGTAAGAACGGTTTCGTCTCTGATTATAAATCGAAGATTACAACATAATCAAAATCCTCATTAGGTCCTTGTATTCTTTTATAATTGGCACAAATTAGTGAGGTTGGAGTGGTCCCCGTTATTACTAAGGAATAGTCAGAACTGTAGTTCCAAACGAAAAGGATTGACGTCACAGAAAAGGTCGTCTTGGGGTGTATACTAGGTCATATAATAATTGAGCCTTGTTTCCCGGGTAAAATACGAATTTTTTCCAGACTACTACTTGTGGATTGATGTACTAAGAGACAGGGTAGTAAATGACGAAATAGACCTTAACATTTCCTTATAACCTTACCAGAAAGTCTCATAGTCGAAATCTTTTTGTGACGTTCTAATACTTTGTTGTACCTCGTATATACGGTCCATTTATCGAACCAACCACAAAAGAGTTTTGGACCTTTCGACCAGGTCCTTAGTTCTCCATCCACATCTTAATCGGTCAACGTTACAATGTAGGACGTTGGGCAAACGGTTTAAAGATGAGACACAGAATAGTACAAATTCGAACCGTTCTCACTTTTAAGACTACACCTCACTACACTACCTCCAAAGATGGTCCCTTAAGTCTTGAACCCTTAGTCTAGATCTTCGATACTGAGAGTGTACCAGGATGACCCGAATAGTAAAACACCAAGAAGACTATCACTTTCCTCAACTATATAACTACTCCTAACGATCTGAAAACCGTTGTGTTATTCAGTCTTTCCCGATATACACTTTAAGTCCTCTAAATGAGCCCGTTGAGAACTACTAGGTCCGTGTCACTATTGAAATATACGTGTGTACGTTGTTGGAATTAGACTCTTCACGTCGATGACTTCCGAGATTAAGAAGTTCCTAGTTTAGACTCACAAGAGTAGTCAGTTCTTTGACTTTGGTCTATTTCATGACCGCTCGTGTCCCTGGTCAATTTAAGACCCATAAAATTGAATAAGTTAATTGTGAGAAGAAATTCGAAAGACATCACGAACTCCGACCGATGATGTAGACATCAGATGACCTGAATTATATCCCCTATCCTTCAGAACTCACCACGTTCCTCTTCTTTCACTTTCATTCACTATCACTTCAGAGAGTCAACACAGGTTGAGAAACTCTAGGGTACCTGACATCAGATCGTCCGAAGAGACAGGTACCCTAAAAGGTCCGTTCTCATGACCTCACCCGACGGTAAAGGAAGAGGTCCCCTAGAAGGACTGGGTCCCTAGCTTGGGTCCTGAGGACGTAACGTCCGTCTGTGAAATGGGAGACTCGGTGGTCCCTTCGGGTGTGTTCTTCCCAGAGACAGTTTATCAAGATATAAATGGAGTTTTTGACATGGTATCTAAAAGACGAGATCGTACTGTCGTGGAACTGTATCTACATGTTGTGTAGAGAACGAAAGACTTACCATTAAAAGACGATATCGATGTAACCTTCTGACAACTTCGGATTAATCTGTCCTGATACGTACGTATACCTGAAGGGTCCACCGTGTCACCATTTCTTAGGAGGAGGGTTATGTTCTCTGTGTTCTCTGTATCCAAACTAGGGACCCAGTCCTTCTAAGAGGACCCTATCCTTTACCGTTGGATGAGGTCATAAGAACGGACCTTTTAAGGTAACTGTCTCTTCGGACCGTCCGATGTTAGGTACCCCAGTGCTTCGTAGTACACTGTCTCGCTGACTCGTGTCGTGTCGTCCATACGTATGTGTATATTGACACCCCGTTCGGCCCATTTGTGTATGGGGAAAGTACAGAGACCGACTATACGTAAAATATCCTGAGGACTCTCTCAGGGATCACCCAACTCAGGGTTTCCTGGTATCACCTTTGTCGAGTTGTTACGAGGGATACGGTTGAACGGGAGAAAGAAACGAAGTTAAAAAGATGAGGGAGGTAAACCCACGAAATTCCAGTAAAGATTTTTATTGGTGGACGTATTATCAGGAACAGAGTTTGAGACGAACTCTCTTTTGTTTACTTCTGTCGTCCCACGTACTTCATAGGACATATGTTCCATGAAATACTTACTCTATAGGGACAGAAATAATACCCGACAAACGGGTTTAAAGATGTGACCAATAAGTAGAGTCCTTTCGAGATCAGAATAGTCGTCTTTAGTCTTTCTTTTTTTTTTTTTTTCTTTCGGACTTCCTTTAGAAAGGTTTGGATTTAGATATTACAAAAGGAACTTCGGATTATCCAAAGTCCCAGTTATATTTACAAATCGATTGAATGTTTTGGAAAACGATAGTATGAGTACTGCAAGTATCAGGAAAATTATACAATGAAAGATCAAGTCTCACATTAATTATTATGGTGTACACACTTTTCAATAGACTAAATATGTAAACTGAAAGAAAGAGACCTACGGTTCGATAATCTCAGTCTTGTGATCTGTCAAAATAACTGTAGTCTTAAGATCTATTTGTGAGAAATAATAAAAAAATCGTATTTTATATTTGAACCATGTCTTCTGTATCAGATCCTCGGACTGGTTAAAGGGTTAAAAGAGGTAACAGATAAAATGACCTGACAGTTCCTCTTTTGTAAAACTTTTCTTCGTCGAGTCTCTGAGGTTACCGGTGACATAATTATCCAAAAAAGAGGGAAACCTCTTTTTTTTCATTATCCCTATAAAATCCTACAGTTTTGGTAAACCCATTTTAGACTGATTAACTCTGAGTACCCATGTGTGGTCGATAGTGTTGTTATGTAGACGTTACCGAAAATTACCAACAATCACGGAGTCTTATATACTGTTGATTATGTAAAGTTCCAAACATTTTATTCAAACACCACGAGATGGTTAAAGAAAGATCTGTCTTTACTTCTTATTCTTAATTCCGTACTATTTGTATGTAAAATCTCCTTTGATCCACAATGAGAGTTACTATCGGAGTTTCGTTGGGGTTTATGGAACTATAGTTACATCATCATTGGTAGGTATTAGAAAACTTAAACTTTAGGTAGTCTCTTATATCCAGTTCCATCATCGAGTAGTACATATTGAAAGGGGATAAAATATTAAAATATACTCAAAAGACATCTACAAATACGACTAATAAAGGAAGATATCCCGAAAATGAATTAAGAGATGAAATAGAATGTAAATCCTGTAAACAATCTTACTTATCCTTATAAATATCTTAATATTAGGTTTAGAGTGGTGGTGTCGTACAAAAATAATACCCGTTTTAGATATAATTATAAAACCATATTATAGGGTAATCTGTAAACCTATCTTCAGTAAAATCCACATGAGGTACTATAAGTCACTACACATTAAAAACACCTTTTACGACATTCGTATAAAGAAGGAGTCTTTCAATTAATTATGAAATCTTCGGAACAGTGGTTAAATTAACTAGTACACATTTTCCTATACCTGTAATGAATTTCAGTTTGTTGAAGTATTAAAGGAGTATAAAGGTAAAGTAGAATGGTCAAAGTTTAAAAGAAATTACTGGGTTAATTAAGTATTAAAACACATAAAATATTTTAGATATTCCACTTATGTTTCTTAATTTAAATTATGGTGTAAAACTTAAAAGAAAAAAGAGATTTTATTATATAACACGGATAAACTAGTGTATAAGTTTGTATTCTCAATAATAAGTGCAAGAATTGATACCAGAAATATTATTTTTAAAATATATGTGTATAAATATATAACTTTTTCTCTTCATGAACTTTATCTTTATTTAATCTTGAGTAATTGAGTAACTAGTGACCATACTTTCTCACCGGTAGACCGTATGAAAGATTCTCAGTACTTTGCCTTCAGGAAAAAAGTTTCAACATGGATCACCACAACCTCCTCCAGTGCCTCCCCTGTGCTAGTGACAAGAATCGTGTTTGACATTGAATGAACGGAAGGTACAAAAGCTTTACATGTAAGACGGTAGGCAAAGGAATGATTAACGATGAAGTCCCTATGTTAGAACTTTCTCTTTCACAATGACTCTGGTAGACCTGACATATACACAGACTTGAATTCCGAAGATACATTTAAGAATTCTACGGCCACGTGTCCACTCCTTTAGATGAGTAGAGTGACGATGAGTTCGGGGGAGACATTTTCAGTGAACTAGGAGTTCCGTCGGCGGATGACTAGACCTTACCAGAAAAAAGGGAAGTCAGAGAGGAACGGGAGACGTATTTCTCCCTGTCAAAGTTTAAAGTGGGACCCTTGGGGGTCCCTTGACCCGAAACTTAGTCGTTCAGGAGTTCGTGAGATGGAAATTGTCTTCTCTCTTCACCCTCTTAAGGAAAGACTTTACCATTCAAGGAAGAGAAAGAAAGTCGTAAACGTGTCACTTTCTGTGTGTATTCTTTGACCCATATAGAGGATGAAGTTTTAATTCATTTTCTAAGTCGTAAAGAAAAAGAAAGTCAAAAAGTACAATAAAAGATCTCTAGTACAAACCGTGATAGTTCTAAACTTAGTTTATATGTAATAATATAATTCGGTGTAAACCATCTTTTACAAAATTGGATCTACACTTTCTCTACCATAAAAATTTTATGTCAACCGGGAACTTATTGTACCCAAACTTGACACACCCAGATGTATCTCCGTGGAAAAAAAACCAAACAAAAAGAAAGTATCATTTTATTTCTCTGTATTCTTTAAGAAGGAGTCGTTAGTTACGTTTCTTTATCTCCTTTTGCTATCTTACTCTTTCTGATCTCTAGAGAAGTTCTTTCGATCTCTATGGTTCCCTTGTAAAGTACGTTTCTACCCGAACTATTTCCTGTCTTTACCATACCTGGAGTGTCTTCGTCTTTTATAATTCTTCGTCACCGTTCTTATGTGTCTTCTTGATATCTTTTTTCTAGAAGTGTTAGGTCTATTAGTGCTACCACACTAGTGAGTGGATCTCGGTCTGTAGAACCTTACACTTCAGTTCACCCGGAATGCTTCGTAGTGATGTTTGTTTCGATTACCTCCACTACCTTAAGGTCAACTCGAGAAAGTTTAGGACCTTCTACTACGACACTTTCACGACGTGAGTTATATGGTCGTTTAGACCTTTTGAGTCGTCACCGATGTCCTGACCTTTTCCAGTTAAAAGTAAGGTTAGGGTTTCTTTTCGTTACGGTTTCTTACGACTTTGATGACGTGTTAACGTGAGTAGAGTGTACGATCATTTCATTACGAGTTTTGAGAAGTTCGGTCCGAAGTTGTCATGTACTTGACACTTGAAGGTCTACAAGTTCGACCCATGTCTTTTCCGTCTTCCTTTTCTCTAGTATAACGGTTGTAGGTGACCTAGTAGTTTTTCTTTCTCTCAATGTCTTTTTATAAATAAAAACGAAGTAACTGATCCGGTTTCGGAAACACACCTAGTGATGTTTGACCTTTTAAGAAGTTCTCTACCCTTATGGTCAGGTGGCTTGGACGGAGAACTCTTTAGACATACGTCAAGTTCTTCGTTGTCAATCTTGACCTGTACCTTGTTGTCTGACCAAGGTTTAATTCTTTCCTCATGTAGTTCCCACATGTAACAGTGGGACGAATAAATTGAATATACATCTCATGTAGTACTCTTTGCGACCCAACCTACTTCGTGTTTGACCTTAGTTCTAATGACCCTCTTTATAGTTATTGGAGTGTATACGTCTACTATGGTGGGAATACCGTCTTTTACTTCTCCTTGATTTTTCGGAGAACTACTTTCACTTTCTACTGTCACTTTTTTCGACCGAATTTTGAGTTGTAATTTTTTTGCTTCTAGTACCGTTTATCTGCTCCTTTGTTACCTTTATCACTGTCTAAAAGAAAAGAACCCGAGGCTTTAGTGACGTCTACCACTGACGTCGGTACTTTAATTTTCTACGAACGAGGAACCTTCTTTTCGATACTGGTTTGATCTGTCGTATAATTTTTCGTCTCTGTAATGAAACGGTTGTTTCAAGGTAGATCAGTTTCGATACCAAAAAGGTCATCAGTACATATCTATGCTCTCAACCTGATATTTCTTTCGACTCACGACTTTTTAACTACGAAAACTTGACACCACAACCTCTTCTGAAACTCTCAGGGATCCTGACGTTCCTCTAGGTTGGTTAAAAAGGATTTCCTCTAGTCAGGACTTATAAGTAACCTTCCTGACTACAACTTCGACTTTGAGGTTAAGAAACAGGTGAACTACACTTCTCGACTAAGTAAACTTTTCTGGGACTACCACCTTTTCTAACTCCCGTCCTCCCCTTCCCCTGCTGTCTCCTACTCTACCAACCTACCGTAGTGACTGTGCTACGGTAGTCAAACTCATCGGAGACCCTCAACCACTACCTGTCCTTCCGGATCCCACGACGTCAGGTACCCCAGCGTTCCCCAGTCTCTACTGAGTCGTTGATTTGACTATGATTGGTTCCAACCAACTTGTCCTCTTATGTCGTTTATCCCTATGTCTCTTTGGTTCCTGTCCCTCCGGGTTGACATTCAATAGATGTCTACACTCCCAATCGGAGGGATTGGGGTTGTAACAAGTTCCTAGTTGATTGAGATTGTGTAAATAAAAAGTTATATAAATTAAAATTTAGTACCAAGGTTAATTCTCTCGATTTTAATCAAAAAAGAAATCATGTAACGGTAACTTAATCTATACTCCGGGGGAAAAAACCCTCGATCGATTTGACTTCCGGGGACCGAAGTAATCCCTCGAGAAAAGGTGAGTCCAAGAGTACCGGTTATTACTTTCATTCAAACCACGTTTTTTTCAGTCCGAAAACAAGTTACCGACCTCTTACCTCTTCCCTCGAGTTCGAGATTTTGGAGGAGGGGTTCCCTACCCTCATTTCCTTAAATTTCGAGTCCTCTCTCCGTCCTAAACCCCCGGAGATGAGGTCATAAGAACGGACCTCTTAGGGTCCCTGCCCCCTCGGACCACCCAACGGTAGATACCTCAGCGTGTCTCAGCCTGTACTGACTTCACTGAATCGTCGTCGTCGTCGTCGTCTTCGTTGAATCGTCGTCGTCGTCGTCCTTTCCTTACCTCTATGGGTCCGTAGTGACCCCGAACGGATCACAAGGTACGAGGAAATAGAAGGAACTCACCTCAAACCTCACAATTCAGTGAGTGAACATAGACCGAGAAAAGGTGGAGTACCTGACGCTGAGAGGTTCGAAGAGACAGGTACCTTAAAAGATCCGTTCTTATGACCTCACCCAACGGTACAGGGTGAGGCCCCCTAGAAGGACTGGGTCCCTAGTTTGTGTTCAGAGAATTTTGAGGATGTAACGTCCGTCCAAGAAATGATGATACACTGAACCCTTCGGGCAAAATATAAGGTTCGTCTCATGTTTAAGGAGGAAACCCACCTCTAGAATCATACCATTACTTCGTTTTCATTGAGAATCTAAGGACAACCACAGTATACGAGGACGAGTACACCCAAGGACACCAGTTCAAGTTCGACCAAGGTCCACCAATCGGTGACATATAGAGAGTTTCGTATATTAGATAGGTTCATGTTGACATTTCGGAGAGACCGTATGTGGTTCATGAAAACTTTGTTTAGGTCTCTATTTCGTCTCGTTCAGAGGAAGTCGAGAGTCGTGTCTTTTTACTAACATTCCTCTTGGTACTGGAAATCGGTTGAAACGGACAAGGAACTTAGTTCGGTCAAATCAGACTAAAACGGAACCCGTAAAACACCGTAGAACAACTATTTTGTGATGATCGGAGACACCAATCATCTTTTTACCAAGACAAGGACCCCTGACCCGACATAACGTATTATTGTTATAATAATTAAAGAAAATTTATTAATAGTGTCATTAATCAAATTATTTAAAATGAGTAACGTGATAGTTGATAATTCTGAAGATGAACGAATGGTATAAATCGGTATAAAGCTTAAGAGACCACCGAGTGTACCATTTCGTAGAGGGATGTTACACCCTCTGGGCGTAAGCTAGGGACCCAGACCTTCTAGGAAATCTCTTCCTTTACCGTTGTGTGAGGTCATGCGAACGGACCTTTTAGGGTACCTACCTCCTCGGACCATCCGATGTCAGGTACCCCATCGTTTCTCAACCTGACCTGACTCTCTGATTTGAATTGAAAATTTGAAATAGATAAATGATATAAATAGGTTTTCCAGACTTTCTGGAGACTTTTTACAGTCAAATAGAGGGCTCTTCACTCCCAATATTGTTAATTATATACCAGAGTGAACCTGTCTTCTCATATTACCAATTCCAGAAACCGAATTTAGTGTGTAGTTCACGAACCAATTCACATTCCACGAGGATAAACTCAAGATGAGAAAGTCGATATTTTACTTTTATTATAATAATGATTATGGACTAAGTCTTTAATGGTACTTATAATTTAATGAGTTACACTTCGTGAAGTATTACACAGACCGAGTATAAGTCAGTCAAGTCAAGTCAGCGAGTCAACACAGACTGAGAAACACTGGGGTACTTAGCATCGTACGGTCCGGAGGGACAGACAGTGGTTGAGGACCTCAAGTGAGTCTGAGTGTAGGTAGCTCAACCACTACGGTAGGTCGGTAGAGTAGGAGACAGTAGGGGAAGAGGAGGACGGGGGTTAGGGAGGGTCGTAGTCTCAGAAATGGTTACTCAGTTGAGAAGCGTACTCCACCTGTTTCATAACCTCAAAGACGAAATCGTAGTAAGGAAGGTTTCTTGTGGGTACTGACTAGAGGAAATCTTACCTGACCAACCTAGAGGAACGTCAGGATCCCTGAGATTTCTCAGAAGAGGTTGTGGTGTCAAGTTTTCGTAGTTAAGAAGTCGTGAGTCGAAAGAAGTGTCAGGTTGAGAGTGTAGGTATGTGCTGGTGACCTTTTTGGTATCGGAACTGATCTGCCTGGAAACAACCGTTTCATTACAGAGACGAAAAAATTATACGATAGATCCAACCAGTGTTGAAAAGAAGGTTCCTCATTCGCAGAAAATTTAAGTACCGACGTCAGTGTTTGACGTCACTAAAACCTCGGGGGGTTTTATTTTAAGACTGTGATAAAGATGACAAAGGGGTAGATAAAGGGTACTTCACTACCCAGAACCTACGGTACTAGAAACAAAAGACTTACAACTCGAAATTCAGTTGAAAAAGTGAGAGGAGAAAATGAAAGTAGTTCTCCGAGAAGTCAAGGAGGAGTGAAAGACGGTATTCCCACCACAGTAGGCGTATAGACTCCAATAACTATAAAGAGGACCGTTAGAAATAAGGTCGAACACTAAGAAGGTTGGGTCGCAAAGAGTACTGTATGAGACGTATATTCAATTTATTCGTCTCATTGTTATATGTCGGAACTACCTGAGGAAAAGGATAAACCTTTGTCAGACAACAAGGTAGTGGTCAAGATTGACAACGAAGGACTGGACGTATGTCTAAAGAGTTCTCCGTCCAGTCCACCAGACCATAAGGGTAGAGAAAGTCTTAAAAGGTGTTTAAATAACACTAGGTGTGTCAGTTTCCGAAACCGTATCAGTTATTTCGTCTATATCTACAAAAAGACCTTGAGAGAACGAAAAAGGTACTGGGTCACCTACAACCGTTAAACTAGAGACCAAGGAGACGGAAAAGATTTTCGTCGAACTTTTAGTCCCTCAAGTGTCAAGTGCATAACGACTTCGGACCGAACCTCTTAAAACTCGTAATGAAATGATCGAACACTCTACTCACGTTAACACGCCATCAAACTTGTAAGAAACCGTAACGGAAAGAAACACTAGCCTTACGTTTGAATCGAAAGGGTCAGGACACCGGTAACGACTCAAAAGGTTTAAACGACCGTATAACTCACGTCGTGAAAGTGTCATAGTAGAAGGTCCTAAACTTTCTCGAGTTGACCTTAAGGTAGTGGAGGTTATCGAAACAAGTATCACTACGAAAGATTCCGGGTGAACTGAAGTGTAAGGTCCTACAGACCGAGATCCACTCACTAGTGTGGTAGCACTAATAGACACAGTACTTCTAGAAAAAACATGTCAAGAAGACATAAAAGAACGGTGGAGAAGAATTATAGAAGACGAAGACAATCCAGGTATGGTAAAGACAGGAAATAGCCCGGGTAGAAAGGGAACCATCGAAATTATAATTTACAGTCATTTATAATAAAAATAATAACAATGGAGATTTCTATAAAAACCACTCACGTCCTATTACAAACATTTTAGTTGAACATATAAAAATTATAGACAAAACTATAATCAATAGTATAATAATCATAGGTCTGACTTTTTTACAGAGAAATATATTCAAACCCCATTAGAGATTTGTAATATAGTCTATCTTTATTATCCGTTCTAGTACACCTAGTTCTTTTTTTAAAGATTACAAAATTACACTCCCTTTTGATAGTCTATTAACATACGACGACGACGACGATTCAACGAAGTCAGTACAGACTGAGACACACTGGGGTATCTACCGTCGGGTAATCCGAGGAGGTAGGGACCTTAAGAGGTCCGTGTCTGTGACCTCACCCAACGGTAAAGGAAAAGGTTACGTACTTTCACTTTTCACTTTCACTTCAACGAGTCAGCGAGCCAGACCAGCGAGAATCACTGGGGTACCTGACGTCGGATGGTCCGAGGAGGTAGGTACCCTAAAAGGTCCGTTCTCATGACCTCACCCAACGGTAACGGAAGAGACTCTATTGACATCACAATATAATAAATAAATACTTACTTACAGTACAACTTATAGGATCAATAGAAGACGAGACCGAGATTTAGAATTCTTACCTACGTGTTATCCTAAAAGAACGACCTTGACTCTCATTGATTCCATCCGGACAACCTTCTAAGATGTTAAACTTTTTTTTATCTGTTATTTCTTATCTCATTCCATAAACGTTTCTTCCTCTTAGAATTGAGTTCGTGTTTTTTCAAGTTGATTCTCTTGGAATGGTTCAATCTACCGGTCTACACCATCTGTACCTGTCCGTGACGGGTCAAAGACAAAGTTCCCTCACAAACTACAGGTGGTCGTCCCTCCCGTCCGTCGTGTACCGGAGGTCAACCGTCGAAGAAGTACGTTCGGAGTCGACGTCTCTCAGTCGAGGGAGTTTCAGTTTACCTCTACGATATTTTCAGTCCACCTGTATGTTTACAGTCTACCGCTATATTTTCAGGTCAGTAAAGTTATCCGTTGCGGATTCTCGAGGGATGGTATAACCGACTCCGAAACAGTTGGGACTGAAAGTCAAACTAAAGAAAGCGGTTAGACCAAAGAAGGTAAGTGTCCACGACTGAAGGTTATTCTTGAACGTGGAATTTAAACTAGAGTCACAGACCTCTAGTCTGTGACTAGTCTGTGATCAGAAGACCTCTCTAATAAACATGTGATCTTTCTAGAAAAGGATCGAATACTAACCCTATCGTTTAGTTACATTTCAAAGAAAAGGGAGTCACTTCACTCACTTCAGCGAGTAAGCACAGGCTGAGAAACGCTGGGGCACCTGACATCGGGTAGTTCGAGGAGGAGGTACCCTAAGAGGTTCGTTCTTATGACCTCACCCAACGGTAAAGGAAGAGGTCCCCTCGAAGGACTGGGTCCCTAGCTTGGGTCCAGAGGGTATAACGTCCGTCTGCGAAATTGGAGACTCGGTGGTCCCTTACTTTATACTCTTGTACATATTACTAATTTTGTTAAACAAAGACACTATGAAAGACCATTATCTTGTTTTCATTTACTTTACTTTATGTTTATTCCTACTGAGTCAATAAAAGAACTCTTTTAAATCCCGTACAATCATATCCTCAGGATTTACAGTTATAATACCGTGTAGTATCTTATAATAGGTCAGTCATAAACGGTACGTTACCACAAATAATTCATCATCAAAACTACAGTTTTTACAAAATTGTAAAATCCTTTATTTACTTTAATTTTGTAGGTTACGTAACAATAAATACGATTTCCATGATACGTACTATTTTTATATATTACACTAAAATAAATACAATTTTCGTAACCCGTATCTCCCTCTATACGGTTTTAAATTTTTACATATGAAAATAAAGAATTACCATCATTACAAACAAAAGAAGTACGATATCGAAACTCAAACAGAAAGTTTTTTACTCGTATATTTGTAATCCTCAAATGATAATTCACTAACCTATAGACGAGAATATCACGAACAAAAGGTTAGTTCCTCTTTCCCACACATCATTTAATTACGATAACAGAGTGTTCAATATGATCCGCAAGATAAAGATCATTAGGTGTATTGAAGTCTAGAGTAAACAATAAAACCGACGATGTAATAAAGTGTAATTAATTTTTCGGTTAAATTTCAAATAAGGATGTTTCGGTGTCAAGGAGATATCTGCTAAATAAGCTACTCCACAAACTTTGATTCCTCTCTTACACAGTACAGAAGGTTAAAATCTAAGTGGTGGTCAAAAGTCGGACAATTTTAGACAAAGATAGATCTAAGATAGAAGGAAAGAAGTTCTATATACAGTAGACTTTTAATTTAGTGAAAGGTAGTTATGGGTGAGATTTGAAAACAGTTTTTACAGAATGACTTATTCTGAGTCTTAACGGTATTTAAATGGAGTCCAAATGTCTCCGGTTAATCAACCATGAAAGACTTAATCCAAGAAGTTGTACAATCGACAGACAAGTGTACGTTTTGAAAGGTAAAATATCAAGAATTTGAACAAGGTATTTATATTACTCTCTGATTTATCTTGTTTTTTCTCCTTTTCAAATAACACACTACCTTGTCAGACAGTTCCCTAAATCTGTACTACTTACTGTTATAACATGGAACTTCATACTATATACTCTCTAAATAGTCATAAAAGTTATAGATTTAACAGTGTATTTGGTACCTGGTATTTGTTACCCACTTATACTTATTTACTTACATGGAATATAAATCCAACTAATTAACTAAGTACTGTTTATTCACATTTACGTGGTTTTGTTTGTTTTTCCTTATAAATTGGTCTTCCGAAAAGGAGGTGAAAAAGTGAAAACCTAAAACTCAGTCCAAACATCCCATTCTTTTCTTTAGAAAATGTAAATAGACACGGGTTGTCTAGAACAGAGGAAAAAATAATAGAGTAAAAATAAAATAAAATTTACGAAGGTACGAAAGATCAGAAATTTTAATACTAATGATTCTAGTGACTTCATGACAGGAAGGACTTAAATCTCCGTACCGGTTTAATAACAATAAGATACTCTAGAGGATTGTTATAGACTAAGTAAAATCTCCATTTACGAGAGAATAAAAGTCTGAATGAACATGTATAATACGTACGTATTCGTGGTTTTTTTGTAATAAAATAACGAGAATAAACTTAAGGAAAATAAAAGGGGACAGAGGGTCCCGAGGCGCACCAGAGACGAAAATTGTATTAGTGTCTTCTGTCATCTAGAAAAAATAGATAACAGATTTTATCAGAAGGGTGACAAGGTATGAATAACTAAGAACATGAAAATTTTAGAAAAAATCTTTAGTTACAAAACTGGAACCGTATCAGAATTAAACTCATAATTTTATATGGGAATGAAGATAAAGTAAAAGAAACTGAATGAAACGAAATAACTTGATTTAAATACTTTTCTTTTTCATTTTGTAAAAGAGACTCTGTAAAAAGAACTGCTCAAACGTAATAACATAAGTTTAGTACCGTTTGTCACAGGCTATTTTGGACCTGAAATACAATGGATCACAAATNAGAATTAAACTCATAATTTTATATGGGAATGAAGATAAAGTAAAAGAAACTGAATGAAACGAAATAACTTGATTTAAATACTTTTCTTTTTCATTTTGTAAAAGAGACTCTGTAAAAAGAACTGCTCAAACGTAATAACATAAGTTTAGTACCGTTTGTCACAGGTTATTTTGGACCTGAAATACAATGGATCACAAATTAGATAAACCCTAATCTTCCTGTAGTAGATTTTGAGAGTTTAAATAACCAGATATAAGAAAAAAAAAAAAAAAAAGACAAAAAGACGAGGTGGTAAGGGTCATATGCTCAAGAACCAACCAAGAGAAATGTTCGTACTGTCGAATAGAAACTTTACAGAAGAGGAGATGAAACGGGTGAGAGAAAGTAACTGAAATTTGTAACAAAGTTTAGAGAGAAGGCGACTACGTAAATGATACCAATCGGTATACACAGAGAAAGATTGTAGAATAAACATAAATGTAGATTAATGGTGATTACACTAAACTTATATAAGTGAACGAAGTAAACGAAAGTGTTAAAAAACAAAATGAGACGAACATTATTTTTAGGAGAGAAAAGACTATTTTATAATTTACAAGAGAGAATATTCTTCAAAAGGATAAAGGTGGTCCGTGTTAATTAATACAATATAAATCATGGTGATTTACTGTTAAAATATATAAAGGACGTATTATCCTCCGTAAGATTTACGACAAATTATAATTTATTAACGATCAAAGAAAAAAAATTAAAATTAAAATTAAAATAAAATGAAATGTTATGACATAACCAAAACGGTATGTAACTGTACTTAAGTGGTGTCCACATGTACGCAAGGGTTTATACTTGGGGGAGGGTGGAGGGAGGGGTGTTGTAGGGAGACCCAGTAGGGGCACGTGGTCGGGGTTCGTAAGACATAGGACGTAGCCTGTATCTGACCTCTAAGTTAAGAATGTACTATCATATGTACAAAGTTACGGTAAGAGGGTTTAGTAGGGTGGGTGAGGGAGAGGGAGACTCAGGTTTTCAGGCGATATGTGTAGACACAGAAAAACCGACAGAACGTATGTCCCAGTAGTAACAGTAGAAAGATTTAAGGTATATATACACAATCATATGACATAACCACAAAAAGAAAGACCGAATGAAGTGAGACATATTAACCGAGGTCAAAGTAGGTAGAGTAATCTTGACTAAGTTTACATAAGAAAAATTACCGACTCATTATGAGGTAACACATATACATGGTGTCGAAAGAATAGGTAAGTAGACGACTACCTGTAGATCCAACAAAGGTACAGGACCGATAATATTTGTCACGACGCTACTTGTAACCCCATGTACACAGAGAAAGTTAAGACCAAAGGAGTCACACATACGGGTCGTCACCCTAACGACCCAGTATGCCGTCAAGATAAACGTTAAAAATTTCCTTAGAGGTGTGACAAGAGGTATCACCAACATGATCAAACGTAAGGGTAGTTGTCACATCCTCCCAAGGGAAAGAGGTGTGGGAGAGGTCGTAAATAACGAACGTCTAAAAACCTAGTGTCTGTAAGACTGACCACACTTCACCATGGAGTAACACCAAAACTAAACGTAAAGAGACTATTACTCACTACAACTCATAGAAAAGTACACAAACAATCGGTAGTCGTACAGAAGAAACCTCTTTACAGATAAATCAATAAACCGGGCAAAAAACTAACCCAGCAAATAAAAAGACCTTAACTCGATATCCTCAACGAACATATAAAAACTCTAATCAACAATCAACAAAGTAAACGATAATAAAAGAGGGTAAGTCTTCCGACAGAAAAGTGGAACGAATATAAGGAAACAACACGTCTTCGAAAATTAAAATTATTCTAGGGTAAACAAATAAAAACGAAAATAAAGGTCTTAAGACCCTCCACCTAGTATCTCCTAGGACCTCTCACAAAATGGATACAAGAGCCTCTCACAAAATGGATACAAGAGGAGATCCTCAAAATATCAAAGACCAGAATGCAAATCTAGACATTAGGTAAAACTCAAATAAAAGTACACGCCACAATCTTTTACTGGATCAAAGTAAGAAAATGTTCACCAACTGGTCAAAAGGGTCGTGGTGAACAATTTCTCTAATAGAAATGAGGTAACATATAAGAACGGAGAAAACAGTTTCTATTCCACAGGTATAGACGCGTCTAAATAGAGACCCGAAAGATAAAACAAGGTAACTAGATATAAAGACAGAAACACGGTCATGGTACGACAGATCTACTGACACCGAAACATCATCTCGGACTTCAGTCCGTTCAACTAAGGAGGTCAAGGTAAGAAGAAAGAGTTCTAACGAAACCGATAAGCTCCAAAAAACATAAAGGTATGTTTAGAACTTTAATAAACAAGATCAAGACACTTTTTACACCGACCATCGAACTATCCCTAATGTGACTTAAACATTTAACGAAACCCAACATATGAGTAAAAGTGATATAACTAAGAAGACTAGGTACTTGTACCATATAAAGAGGTAGATAATCACAGGAGAAACTAAAGAAAGTAGTCACAAAATATTAAAAGATATATATCCAGAAATCAAAGAAATCCATCTGAATAAGGATTCATAAAATAAGAAAAGTAGCGTTACCACTTTCCTTAACAAAGGAACTAAATAAAAAGATGAAAGAGTAATAATTACATATCCTTACGTTCCCTAAAGACACGTAACTAAAATATAGGACGTTGAAATGATATAAGTAACTAATCGAGATCATTAAAAGACCACCTCAGAAACCCTTTTCGTCACGATTCTCCTTTCAAGTATCGTGATGTCCGCATGGAGTTCTTTGTTCTTTTTTCAGTTTATTTATTGGATTGAGATGTGGATTTCGTTGATCTTTTCCTTCTTTACCTCTTGGGGTCCCAATCATCTTCCTTTCTTTAGAATTTTTAATCCCGTCTTTATTTACGTTTTCTTTGTTTTCTCTGGTATCGTTTTTAGTTGTTTCGGTTTTCGACCAAGAAACTTTCCTATTTATTTTAACTGTTTGGTAATCGGTCTGAGTAGTTCTTCGTTTCCCTCTTCTTAGTCTAGTTATTTTAATCTTTACTTTTACCTCTCTAGTGTTGTCTGTTGTGTCTTTATGTTTCCTAGTATTCTCTGATGATAGTCGTTAATATACGGTTATTTTACCTGTTGCACCTTCTTTACCTGTTTAAGAATCTTTTCATGTTATAAGGTTTTGACTTGGTCCTTCTTTATCTATTAGAATTGTCTGGGTAGTGTTCGTGCCTTTAACTTTGACATTAGTCTTTAGAAGGTCGTTTGTTTTCGGGTCCAGGTCTACCGAAGTGGCGACTTAAGATTGTTTTTAAAGCTCTTCTCGATTACGGATAGGAGGAGCTTGAGAAGGTCTTTTAACGTCTCCTTCCATTTGAAGGTTTGAGTAAGATACTCCCGTGGTAGAGGGATTATGGTTTTGGACTGGTTCTACGGTGCTTTTTTCTTTTGATGTCCGGTTATAGTGATTACTTGTATCTACGTTTTTAGGAGTTGTTTTAAGATCGTTAGTCTTAGGTTGTTGTGTAATTTTTCTAGTATGTGGTACTGGTTCACCCGAAATAGGGTCCCTACGTTCCTAAGAAGTTATAGGTGTTTAGTTAGTTACATAAAGTGGTGGAATTGTTTAACTTTTTACTTTCGGTATACTAATAGAGTTATCTCCGTCTCTTCCGGAAACTGTTTTAAGTTGTAGGTAAATACTATTTTTGAGAGGTCTTTCGTCCTTATCTTCCTTGTATGGAGTTGTATTATTTTCGATATATACTGTTTGGGTGTCGTTTGTAATAGGAGTTACCACTTTTTAACTTTCGTAAAGGGGATTTCAGTCCTTGTTCTGTTCCCAC